>KN823101.1:92130-107175 GCA_000827465.1 Tulasnella calospora MUT 4182
GACTTCCGCGCCGCCGCCAATCCAAGCGTTTCTGCTAGCACCTTCTCCTTGGAATCTCAGTGGCCCACCACCGCTGTCAAGTGTACTCCTCCACCCTGCCCCAGTTTCGGATGGTGACGTCAATTCGACAGTCTTTGATGTTTGCCCCATTTCCTGGCCGCTCAATATACCCCCTCCTATGGTACTTTATCACCTTGTTGATATATTCTTCAATAGTGTTCCTCTTGCGAACAGGTTGATTCACAGACCGACTTTTATGGTTGGACTGAGGCAGGTTCCAACGTCCCCGGAGTTCCCGTATGTTCAATCGACTTGCTCCGTGTCTGCTTTGGGGCTGATTTTTTCCCTATCAACTAGACACGTGGCTCTCCTTCATGCTATCTGCGGTCTCGCGTCCTTATACAGTCCGATTATTGCTGATCCCAACAAGGAAACGGCGAGGGCCGCACCCGGAGGAAGGTCATTTTACCCTACCATGATTCTCAGACCTAACGCGGGAGGAGGCGTGCAAGGCAAGCATTACTTCCCAAAAACTCTCGACGATATTATAGATGTCGGAGAGGAAGGGTTTGGTGCGGCTCACATTCGATGGGCCGCAGCCAGTATGAGGCTTGCTATACGAGACGGTGATCGGGTACTTCAGCTGCAACAAGGTAAACGAACTCAAGGGCCCAATTTTGCTTTCCTGACACCCTTTCTCCAGCGGCAATTATTTGCAACTGGTTTGCCTATAGTACCGGGATGATCCTAGCTGTTAAGTCCGAAGCATTCTGGTATCTGACATGCAAACTAACTGTAGTGCCCTATCATGAAGGCTTATATTTGGATTGGCAGTGTTACGCGACTGCTCGGACCACTTGGTGAGATCCAGCTGTTCTTTCCTTCCCCAACCGTTAAATAGCACCCTTGCTCCGCATAGGCTTCCATATATCTGAAGGTTTCGAGCCCCTGTCTCGCCTGCCATCCAATATGTTATTTCTCTTCGGAAACCCCAAAGACCATATTGAAGCTGAAACGATCAGGTCTGTGAAGTCGACATCCAATCCCAAAATTCGACTTGCTAATCCTTTTCTTAGAAATGTCTTTTGGATGTACGTACTTACTGTGGACGCTCCGAGGCCGTGGCGCTGAGTAATGCTCAAGAACATACGTGATGGAACGAATCTACACCGCCGGAACTGCTTGGCCGTTGACCATAACGTAAGCCATATATATTTTCATAGCAGTAAGCACTTGTTCACACAGTGGCCTCAGTGATGAAGATATATCTCAAATGATGCCCTGCCGCTTCTCTGACTTTGTGGCCGGCGTGCGTGTTGCAACGCTGTTCTTCCGGCCTTCGACGCATTAATCAACTTTCTAACCCCTCTCGCTTTGAACATAGGAACGTGTCCCTACACACGGTCGGCAACGCATTTTCACAGAAAATATGCTCTTAACTCACCCTCCCCTGACCACCGACTCGTGGACTTTGTACATCAAGGCCACAATCCTCATCTCCAGAGTGAGGTCGTTCAACGTCCGTTACCGGATCCCGACAGCTTCAGCAAGTAGTGGAGCCTCAGAACCTGGTACGGAGCGAACAGAGGTCTCCCCCACGGAGAGCGAAGGATTCCGCCATTTGGACCAGACGATCGCTGCCTTTGTGCAGGATATGCCCCGTTCATATCGGGATCCGGTTGGAACAACCGTCGACCCACTGCTCTATATGGCACACTTGCTACCTCACGTGTAGGTCCTCAATACCATGGTCGTCCTCGGCTTCTAGTTTTCTTTGCTGATCTTCTTCGATAGAGCCATGATTCAGCTACACGATCCACACGCGCAGCTCTACTCTCCCAACGATTACTCATCAATGCAAATGGTCGCTGCCACTCGAGCCATCATGAATTTAATATATAAGGTCTGCGGGACAACATACGATTTACTTTACATGGAACATGGTTGTAGTTTCTGCTGGTTTGTTGCGGGAGCCGCAATTATTCGATTCTTGAAGGCCAAGATGGATGCAAAGGACGAGGACGAAGTTGCGAGGCTAGAGCAGGAATTTGGAGTGGTAAAGTACGTCGAGTCGGCTACTCATCTCAGGTTGATTAAAGAAGGTTAACCCATTAGTCATCAGGTTCATGTTGAAGAATTTAGGAGAGAGGACCATGATTGGGTGTGAGTCGTTGAAAGCTCGCGTTTGATATTGCATTTTATAGTATTAATTATACCGCCCCTAGTCCGTCAAATCAAGCTCCTTGACGAGATGTACAATATTGAAGTCAAAGGATGGGGGCGGAATCCTACCAAAGGGCCGCTGGTACTTGCCAAACATTCAAATTGCTGAAACGGACGACCCGATGTTTGGCAATATGCAGCCCCGAGGTGGATCTACTATAATGAAGATCCATTTGTACTTAAGATGTAGAAGAAACCTCCAATCTGAGCTATTCAAATTAGAGGGCATACCCGTCGATCTTAAGGCTGGCCGCTGCGAAAATGTGATGTCATATCGTTTCCCCGAGCTTGCCGTCTTAGGTCTATTCCACCACCGAACTTGCTGGAACCGAAGCGTTTTCGTAAAATTCGTCCACCTTCAGCCGGAATGCCACGAGAAGGTATCTCAGACATCACCCGAAACTTAGGAAGAAATCAGGTACCTTGAGTTGTCTGTTACCGGATTACCTAATAGAATCCCATCGCGCTCACCACGTATCGCCGTGCCGTAGGCTTGCCACCGAGTGGGTTTTCAAGTAAACCGGGTTCAAAGTGGTACTCTAATATTTTAGTCCCCATATAGTGCAGAAGGAGGAAACTTGTACGTTGAAGCTAGGGGTGATTGAGCGAGACTGACGCTCAGACTTTGTACAGAAATGGCAAGTTTGTGACATGAATCAATCCTAGAAATTCCATTAATATTATGACCGTACAATTGGTTTGCTTAACTAGTGACCGATCGCTGCCTTGCGAATCCTGTCGACGAGCGCATGCATACGAGGTCAAAACTCGGCCCGCGACTGCACCCGCCGAGCCGACTTGCGAGTACGACCACCCTGACATCGTTGCAGACGGTCCGAAGGGGACGATAGCGCGTCTTGAGGGTCAGATTGGTGAGTGTTAGCTTTATTTCTCGTTGATGTCCAAACTGATGATACTGCCGATGCCGCAGCTGAATTACAGGCACTCTTGGAAGCTGCGCACCAGAAGCTCGCGCGCTGCAGCTGTGGAGCATCTTCGAATGGTCTAACCTTCTCTTCCCAATCCGACGGTATTCCAAGTTCATCTGGTAACACTGTACAGATGATTTCATCTTTAGCCATCCCAAACCCGTCCGCAGATGGTGGTCATCCTAGCGGTACCATCACCGCAGCCCCTCCGGTCCCCGATCCGATCACTTCCGCCCCGCCACCAATCGATGCATTCCTACTACCACCTTCTCCGTGGAACCTCAGCCGCCCCCCGCGTCAACCAACTCTAATCGTCGACTCTACCTCGACCTTCGCTGACGGCGTCGATTCTATGACGTTTGACGTTTGCCCCTCTTCCTGGCCACTTAATATACCCCCTCCGCCGGTGCTATATCACCTCGTTGATATTTTCTTTAATAGCGTTCCTCTTGCGGACAGGCTGATCCACAAACCAACTTTTATGGCTGGGCTGAGACAGGTTCCAACGTCCCCCGAGTTCCCGTACGTTCGCTTTGCGTACCTGAGATGATTCTGATTTTCCTCAAATATCGACTAGACACATTGCTCTTCTCCATGCCATCTGCGGGCTCGCGTCCTTATACAGTCCCATTATTTCTGATTGTCAAGAGGGTCTGCCGAATAGACCCCGAGACTTCCCTTCAAAATCAAGCTTATTCTACCCGACCATGGTTCTTCGACCAAACGCTAGAGAAGGCGTACAAGGGAAACACTACTTTCCGAGAAGCCTCAAAGATATAATCGATGGCGGAGAGGAAGGGTTTGGAGCCGCTCATATCCGGTGGGCAGCAGCTAGTCTCAGACTTTCTGCGCGAGAAGGTGATCGGCTGCTTCAGCTACTGCAAGGTGAGCGACATCGAAGGCTTAATCTCTCTTCCCTGATGAACTTTCCGTCAGCGGCGATTGTCAGCACGTGGTACGCCTACAGCACGGGAATGATCCTAACCGTTAAGTCCGCAACGTTGCACTATCGGATATAAAGGCTAACTCTAGTGGTCCGTTATTTAGGCGTATAATTGGATTGGCAGCGTCACGCGACTTGTCGGGCCACTAGGTAGCCTGCAGCCGGTCTTTCCTTTCCCTACGGCCCAATAACCCCCATTGATCCGCACAGGCTTCCACGCATCTGAAGGTTTTGAACCTCTGTCCCGTATGCCCTCCAGTATGATGTTCCTCTTCGGAAACCCACGAAATCATATCGAAGCTGAAACGATAAGGTTTGCACAGTCCACTCACGATCCCCATTTGAAATTTCGACTTACTATAATCCCGTTCTCAGAAATGCGTTTTGGATGTGAGTACCAGCGACGACCGTTCCAAGACGGTGGCGCTGAACGATTCCCAAGGACATACGTTACGGAACGAATTTACCTTGCAGGAACTACCTGGCCACTGACGATAACGTGAGCTACGTATCTCCAGAGAAGTTAGTGTTTGCTCACGCATAGTGTCAGTGACGAAGACGTAACTCAAATGATGCCTTGCCGCTTCTCTGACTTCGTGGCCGGCGTACGTGTTGCACGCAGGTCTTTGGCCTTTGGCCTGTCTGCCAACCCGTCTCACGACCTCTCACCATGAACTTAGGAACGTGTCCCTACACACGGTCGGCAACGCATTTTCACAGAGAATATGCTCTTAACTCATCCTCCCTTGACGACCGACTCGTGGACTCTGTACATCAAGGCCACAATCCTCGTCTCCAGAGTGAGGTCGTTCAATTGCCGTTACCGAGTCTCTACAGCTACAAGAGGTGCTACATCCTCAGGAGCGTCCAGTGGCGTGAATGAAGAAGGACCCTCACCGACCGAGAGCGATGACTTCCGGCACCTGGATCAAACGATAGCTGCCTTTGTGCAGGATATGCCCCGTGCATACCGAGATCCAGTGGGAAGTACAGTCGACCCGGTATTGTACATGGCCCACCTCCTGCCTCATGTGTGAGTCTCTGTCCTCGCGATAATGAATTCGATTGGTGGTTGTGGCTAAGCTTTCCTGGTAGGGCGATGATCCAGCTACACGACCCGCACGCCCAGCTCCACTCCCCCAATGATTACTCAGCAATGCAAATGCTGGACGCCACTCGGGCAATATTGGACTTGATTTATAAATTATGCGGGACAACGTACGATTTAATTTACATGGATCATGGTTGCAGCTTCTGTTGGTTCGTCGCTGGTGCCGCAGTTATTCGATTCCTGAAAGTCAAGATGGATGCGAAGGACAAGGAAGAAGTAGCAAGGTTGGAGCAGGAGCTGGGTGTGATCAAGTGGGTCGAGCCATTGTGCCTCATGGATAGATCGAGAAGGCTAATACGCTGGGTGCTTAGGTTCATGCTGAGGAATTTGGGAAACCGGATCCTCATTGGATGTGAGTTATCAGCGGCTCAGATTCTCGACCGCGGTCAATACCACTAACTATCTTACTTCTTTCGCTTGATTATAGTACGTCAAATTATGCTTCTTGAAGACATATACGATGTAGAGGTCAAGGGGTATGGACGGAATCCGCGTCCGGCCACGGAACAACGTGCCGAAGCCGATAACCTTATGTTTGTGAATGTGCAGCCCTAAAAAGAATGCACCGGGTATCTATTGGAATGATGATCCCTTGTAGCTTGGTTGCCGAGGCAAACTCCCAGTTTCGTGACTTGCACCTCCGCAGAAATGATATGTCCTTCACCAGTGCGAGTGTGGTTGAATCGGAATTCCCTTTTGACAATCTTTGGACTTCCATAGTTATCACATAGTGCTCAGATGAGTTTAACAGGCCAAGCGTGAAATCCTCATGCTCACAATTGGCAGTTCGCCGTGACACCGCACCGTGGGATGGGCGTCAAACTTGGAATCTGGACCAAATTCAACAACACTGTTACCTCCCCACTTTCGTCGACTCTTTGCCACTAACTCGCTTCTCTCTTCAGGGTCTCGTCTCTCTAAAGGATTGCCTCGAATATATATTTTCGAATATTCGACTTTCACATACACGAGCTCTGGGTCACGACGCCAGCAATGGCCACCGCCATCTCTGCCGAAGCTGGGCCTTCCACATCAGCCCTTCCAACCAGCACGCCTACAGTCCAGACGGCTGAGCAGCCTCAAACTCGACTGAAACCCAAGTACAAGCCGAGATTTACCCTGAGCGGGCATACCATGTCCATTTCGAGCGTCAAGTTCAGTCCGGATGGGAAAATGATCGCGAGTGCTTGTACGTTCCCTGCTCCTGAACCCCACCGTTTAGAATGCTAAACACACATTCTTAATCACTTCCTTGTTTTGGTGGTTACTTCTGGCGCGTCATGGCTCTAATCTTGCAGCGGCTGACAAACTCATCAAAGTGTGGTCGGTGTTAACGGGGCAGATACTCAAGACTCTCGAAGGACATACGGAAGGGCTCTCCGACGTGGCATGGTCGAGTGATAGTGCTTTTCTGGCGAGCGGTAGTGATGACAAGACGGTGAAAGTGTGGAATGTAGATATGGTATGTTTGCGTTTCTCCACCCCGGTCACCTCGTTCTTCTCTATCTTCTTATCTCTTGGATCTGCAGAAGGTGGTGATACTGATGCCTAGACCTCTGGACAATAGGGTGCCGTTCAAAAGACCTTCAAAGGTCACACGAATTACATCTTTTGCGTAAATTGGAACCCGCAGTCCAATTTAGTCGTTTCGGGGAGTTTTGATGAGAGCGTAAAAGTATGGGATGTGGCAAGAGGTGCGTAGTTCGAACCGTTCGGGATTTAATATGAGCTGCTAAACGGTTCAGCCCGTTTTTTCCCCGGAATCATACTGCGCATTAGGAAAGTGCCTCCGAACGATTTCAGCGCACTCGGATCCGGTTACTGCGGTCAACTTTAGTAGTGATGGGACGATGATCGTATCGTGTAGCTACGATGGATTGATGTAAGTGCGTATTTCCGTCTCCTTCATTTTCGTTTTGCAGAATTCTGATCCACTTTGGTGGCCCCCCTGCAGCCGCATATGGGATACGTCGACTGGACAGTGTCTCAAGACTCTCGAGGGGGACTCGAACCCAGTTTGGTCAGCTGTGCTGCGTGACATCGAGAGATCTTTGCTCACCCTACTTTCAACGCGGCAGCTCCCATGCACGGTTTTCCCCTAATGGCAAATTCATTCTGTGCTCGACAATGGACTCGACGATCCGGTTGTGGAATTATCATACAGGCAGAGTGCTCAAGACCTATACGGGACATCGGAACGAAGGTTTTTGCATCTTCTCGTGTTTCAGGTACAACGTCGTTCGCCTCTCTCCTCGTGAGGGCTAGGCTAACGGGACGGTGTATTGTGTGTAGCTTTACGGGTGGGAAGTGGATCGTTTCCGGTAGCGAGGACGGCAAGGTTGTATTATGGGACCTGCAAACGAGGGAAATTGTTCAAGTGTTGGAGGGTCACAAAGGCGAGTCTAGATCTGCCGTATGCCGGTCGAAGTCGACTGAACGCTGTCTGATCTACACTCTAGATACTGTCCTGGGCATCGCAGTAAGATTTCGCTCCGTTTGACAGGGATCCGTGTCTCGGCTAATTTAACTTTTCCCAGACCCATCCGACCGAAAACATCATTGCATCATCTGCGATGGAGAAGGATTTGACGATTCGATTGTGGTTTGACACCGAGACTCCGAGCAATGGTGGCGTTAAGACGTGATAACTATTCTTGACATTCTTCTAATCAATGTGTACATATACGTGTTGCTAATGGGACTCGTCTGAGGGGATGAAATGATTGTTGTGACTGCTTTGGTTTTATTTTTTCTCCAGGTGAACGCCGAAATTTCGACTTGGACCGATCCCCGTCATATTCCCTCTACCGGCACAGTCCGATAACCCACACAGCCCACCGTTCAACCACCCACCGCTATTTTAAACCCTTTGACCCTCTGGCTCTAATTGTCAGATATTCTGTACTACTACCAAATATCCAAACTCAAAGGGAGAAAGGCAAAAACGGCACCAAACACCTGACCCAAAGTTGAAATCTCAACCAATTACCCACCATCCCTCAATCACACCCAAATATCATCACACCACTTGTCCCAACCCACCATCGTCGTCCAACACCTTCAACGACGTCGGACGGCCCCTCGAGCGCAGTGTTGGGCCGGTTCTCTCTCACCGCTGTAGTTCAACTTTGCAAGGGGTCCCAAACAAACCAACCCCCCCAAACCAACCAACGGGGAAGGCCTGTTCATCTAAACCATGGCAAAGGGAGGAAAGGGTAAAAAGGGCCCGCAGAGAAAAGAGAGAACTCAGTTCGCTGAAGGTAACGTGGAACGCCTTTGTCATGTCCAGCTTCGAAACGCAGTCGTTCTGACTATGTGTGCGTTTACTCAGACGGGAACGGCTCTGACGGTGGTGGCTCAGCGCAAGAGCCCTTGGGCGACAACCTCTTGGGTCTCGGTTCAATCCCAAACGACGCCGCCGTTCAACAATGGGTCGGTTCCTCCGCGACGATGATCGCTGCCAAACAGGATCGGTTCTCGACATCGGGGAGGGAAGAGCAGGAGGAATTCTTTCCTGCGCCGGAGTGGGGGTCGCCTGGGCCCGCGACGGCGAAAGGTGGGGGTGGAGGAGGATGGGACCTCGCTTCGTCCATCGGCCATTCTGGGCCGTCGTCTGCGACGTCGACGCCCGGGAGGCGCGCGGCGGGGAGCACCGCCAACGATGGGGCGTCGATTCGGAGTGGGAACGGACCTTCGTCCAAGATGAGAGGAGGAGGAGCCAACATGCTGTCTACGGTGCACGAAGCGCCGACGGTCTCCTCTCCTGAGGGGAGCAACCGGACCTCCCTCGCGTCGGGCAACGCGCACGCCGGTTTTCAGACGTTCAACGCGATAGGGAACAGCGTGGTGATCAACTCACCGCCCCCACCCCCCATGGGCGAACGAAGAAGTCGGACGTCGGTGGAAGTGAAAGCGTCGTCGCCCGTGCCGAGTTCGTTCCATCATCCAACGTCCATGGCGTTCAGCAACACGGGACCAGTACCCATGCCGGCTCTCATGATGACGCCCCAGGGACCGCTCCAGCCTGCCACGACCGGCGGGTCTCGCATCCAATTCGCCCCTACGCCGTCTACGATCGCCGCTCAGAGGGACTTGGGCGGTGCGACGCCTCGACCGGGGGACGACCGATTGTCTCAACACAGCGGGTCGGTCGCGTATCCGAGCCCCGGTCCGATCATGGTCCAAAGCCCGTCGTCGATGTCTCAAACGCCGGATTTGGGAGGGAGCAAGACCATGGCGGCGGTGATGCAGGTGTCGTATTCGGGAGGAGGTCCCTCGACTTCCGTTGTGGGTCTGGTGGGGTCTCAGTCCAACGGTTTGCAAGTGTTCGTACCGCCGGGCGGCAACTTGAGCAGCAATGGGAGTCGGGTGGTTTCGACGGCATCGTCTCAACAACGGCCGGTGTCGCTGAAGGATACGAGGAGGGTGGCGTCGAGTCCGTCGATTCACTCGCGCCATTTTTCGGAATCGGGGCGATCACAGGTGCAGCAGACGTTCCAAGGTGCGATGTCAAGCAGCTACCACGGACATGAATCCGTCGCGGGTCTCTCTCTGCACACCGGTCCTTCGGATAAGGGCAAAGGAAAGGAGGTCCTAACTTCGGAAGTTCCAGGAGCGTGGACGTCGACGAGTGGAGGTGGGAAAGGCGTCATGAACGGGCACGCCTGGAACTTGGAGGAAGACGGAGGAGGTGCTTCGCCCTCGAGGGCCCAATCTCAAATCATCCGAACGCACAACACCGGAATGACGGCGGATTCTCAGCCGTACCAACCACCGTTATCCGCTCCACCCCTCACGACACCCCCACATGCCCAATTGTTCCCGCCACCAAAACGAGCACCCATGCTGCGCTCGATGGTCATGCAGCGGGCCATGTCCGAAACCGAGTACCCGTCCCGACCGCACCCGACGCACGACGCTCGGATCCAAGAGACCGGCGGGCTCGCGCTGAAACCGGCCCAACGCGCGTTTTTTGGTCGACATCGGCACGCCACGGAGCGGTTTTTGTGGAACTTGGGCCCCGAACACGATGAGCGCGTCGAGGGCTTGCTGGATTGGGTGGACACGATGGGATGGGCGTTGGCCAATTTGGGGTTGAACAAGTTTTTAAGTTGGAGGCAGCGTGGGGCGCTTTTTGCGAGTGCGGATTTCAGACCTTGGGAGAGTCCCGAGGAGCCGGGGTTCGATTGGATGACGTTTGATGAGGTCCAGAATGTGGGTAGAAAGGGGTTTCGTCGCGTGTATGTGGGGGAGGGTGTGTTGACTGAAGATTTGTATTTTGCAGACCTTGGATAAGACGTTGCAAGAGTCTATCGCCACATAGTAAGTGCAACTAACTTGGGATTTGCGGGGGAATGAACAACTCTAAGACACGAGGGGGGGTGCTAACCAACTTCCTCTCTCTTCCCTTCCTATTTCGCAATCGTCCAACAGCGACCCAGCAACAACCGCACTCGTCTTCGTCTTCCTGGTCTCCAAATCGGGCAGTTCCGTCGCGATCTGGAGAAGAAAAGTGAGCATCCCACCGTCCTTGCAGCTCAAGCACAACATCGAGATCCAGCGGATCAAGCGGAAGTTGGCCGAGGACGGTCAAAAGCCGATCATCAAGGTGGAACGACCGTTGAGTGCACGAGCTCCGGCGCCGATCAGCCCGCCCCCACCGATCATCGGTGACAAAGGTGGAGCGGGGAAGAAGAGGAAGAAGAGGAAGTGGTGGCAGTTTTGGAAGAGCGATAGGGATGCGGAGGATGCGGCGGCGGCGGCGAGGGGGAAGGAGAATGTGAGACCTGCAGCGGCGACGAGGGGCAAGTTAGCAAAGCGACGGTGAATGTCGCGCACGTGTGTGTGTGCTCGAGGGAGCTCCCCGTCTTTGGTGCTTCATTCCCAGTCCAGAGGCATTAGGTTGCACTGCTGGACATGGAGGAATGGAATCATGGACCCGTCCGGGGAAGACGATCACTTCTATCTTACATCTCTTGTCCTTACCACTCTTCTTTTTTCTTACCCCCTTCTAGCCTCGTTTTTTTTTTCCTTTAGTTTATCCCGCTACTACGTCTCCGGCTTTTCCTCTTTCGTGTTTTTGTCCAGATTCGAGTCGCTTGCTGCTTTCGGCTTGTACGCTTTTTTTTTTTTCACGCATCTTTCCATGCTCATCATGAAGCTCTCGTACCATGTATCTCATTTCCCGTCACGGTTTCCTTTCAATGTGGTTTTTGGATATGATTATAACGTTGCAAATTTCTTTTCTGAGCATTTTTGACTTTTGCGTATTTGACGGGAGACAGTCGGCCGGCCGGCGGAGTTGACATTTGCGCCCCATCTTTGTCCCATTTGGACCTCTCCCGCTAATCTCCCGGCGGCTCCGTTCGACGCACTGGACGCACTCTGACAGTCCTTAAAATACGCTGCCACATATAATTATGTGTTACCAATAGGATGGCAAGCGGCGGAGATTGGATGCACCGGGGCGGCCGAACTTTTGACTTGTTCTGGGCGGATTCTGCCGACCTTGCCTCTGTCTGTCTCAAGCAGGAAAAAACTCTCTGCACCTTTGGTTCAGATGGACCTGATTCTGATTCTGAAGCAACCAGCTTTTGTTTCTCACTCTGTCGGTCCCCCTCGGAGACTGTAAAAAGTAACTTGTCCGCTCACGTTCAGGTTTCGAGGATCTGGGTCATCTGTTCCTCGGATGCCTCGCTTAGCGCTCTGGACAACGTGGACGAACAAGCCTCTTTGGGGCTGCTCTCTTTTTGATTGAGTGGCGGTCTAGACTCTCGAGGGTGTGCGTGGTCCATGGTTACGGGATCAGCGTGTGTGGTTGCTGTAAAGGGATGCGATGGGAGGGATCGCAGACTATTCGGGTGGGTCGGTGAGTCGGTGACCGCCCGGCGTTCATCAGCGACGACGACTAGCACATCCTTAAGTGGATGTCGCCGAAATGAAGCCCGTTGGTGGGTGCGATTAAAGTTTCTGACTCATCCATACGATTTTGAAATATGGAGGGGCCGGCAAGGCTGTGTGAATAGTGAGTGACGTTGATGGTGAAATGACCGGGGGGAGGCGGGCTTCGGTCTCTTGCACGTGTTGGTGCCCCCAAGGGTCGTGGTGCGTGTCTCCCTCCCATTAGTTATCGGATTGCCACAGGCTCTCTCTCTCGCGCACACAGGCCTTTGCATCTCGTTCCTTCCCCCCCTAAGGATGGATACGCCTGAACAAGACTACGCCAGACTCCTCTCCGCTCTAGTAAGTTTTTGCCAAAGCGTAAACTGCGCCGCATTCAGCCTAACGTTCCCCGCCTGCGCCACATTTCCATTTGGGCCTTCAAGGAAGCGACTCTAGGCGAGCTGCACCACCTGCGCTTGACGCCAGATCGCTTGACAGTCATCCAAGATGCAGACGCGATGTGTGGTGGCACCGCTGACGTGCACTGCGCGCGACTCGCGATCAGCAGCGAAGTCGAATCGGAGTCGGCGGCCTCGGCATCTGCATCGCTAGGATCTGGAGGAAAGCTGGGGCTGGTGGTTGCCGTCAAGCAATTACGCCCGACCGGGACTAAGCTTCAACGGCTTCGCATCGCTATTGTGAGATTTTCCCGAAACCTCCCAGTGCTTCTTTCTTCGTCGCCCTTCCAATAGTGTTTTGAGTGCCCTTGTTCCTTGCTGACGTGTTGCGATTGGGCCCTTTCCGATATCCGATGGTGTGTGTGTGTGCGCACGGGGCGTGCTTGCAATACCCAGAGGCTGGCTCGAGAGCTCACGCTCTGGGCCCGCCTAGACCATCCCAACATTTTGGGGCTACTTGGTTTCTGCCTTGACGAGAGCATGAGCTCTGCTTGGCTCGTATCGGCTTTCCAGTCTCACGGGAATATCTCCCAGTATCTGCAAAAGGCGAGACCTTCCTTGATGGTCCGCCAGAAATTGGTTCGTTTTTTTCTCTCATTTCGCGTATCGCGTACGTTCGCTCTTCGACTGACCTCCCTCTTGCTCTTACCAGGCGATAGATACGGCTCGGGGTCTCAAGTACCTCCACGGTCTCAAGCCACCAGTGTGTCACGGTGATATCAAGGCGGTGCGTCGTTCTCGGACTGTCGGGGGCTCCCCGACCCATCCCTCTCCCCATGCTCACGAGTTTTCTTCCCAATCTGACGGTAAACGGATCCCCAATCCTCGATCACAATCTCATCTCTCCTCCTCTCCGCTTTCTATTCAATTCCATCGCCAACTGAAAAAAAATAGGCCAATGTGCTCGTGACGGACGACTTCCAAGCCGTCCTGATGGACTTTGGACTCTCGAAAGCCTTGGAAGGCACTCCGTCAGGCTTGACGACGACCTCGTTCGGTCTCCGGGGCTCCACGCGGTACATGAGCCCAGAGTTGGTGAGCGAGGACGACGCACGGAGGACCCTGGCTTCCGACGTCTGGGCCTGGGGGTGCTTACTTTTGGAGGCAAGTGTCGCTTGTTTTTATGTTTTCATTCTGTAGCAAGTTCTTCCCTTCCCTTCCTTCCTCCTTTCCTCGTTCCGGGGGTGCACCGTCACGCTCTAGCTCTCTCGCTCGCTCGCTCGCTTGTGTGTGTGCACCGTGGTGTTCCTTTCTCCTTTCCACCTAGTCTCTTTTGCTCTTTCTCTCTCTCTCTCCTTCTCCTCCCTCTCTCTCTCTCGCTGCTCTCTCTCTCGTTAACGGGTCCTAATCGTAAATTCTCCTCTCCCCCTCCTCGTCCCCCGCTCCCTCCACTACTCCGCCGTACCGACACCACCCACCCAACTTTTTACACAGATCCTCACGGACCGGCTACCATACGCCGACATAACCTCGGACGCCAAAATCATCCTCACCCTCGCTCGCCTTTTACTCGCACCCGCGCGGCCCAGCGACATGTTCCCCGCCCCGATCGACTCTTTACCCATTCCGGACGACCTGCGCTCCTTGCTCAAGAACTGCTGGAAGATCTCACCGGAAGCCCGTCCGACGATGATCCAGTGCCTGACCGGTTTGAGCTTGCGGTCGCGCGATACGTGGGCCAACGCTCCTGCAGTGACGAGCTCGCGGTCGGCGGCGACCGCGAGCAGAGAGGTGTTGGCGTCGTTCATGGAGCTGGATTTGAGCACCATCGCGCCCGAGCTGACGGAGCTAGGCAAAGATTGGTTCGCGATCCATAATGAGGATGCGGCGAGCAAGATGGACATCTCATCGGCGTTTATAGTCGAGCATCCCAAGTTGGTCTGGAGTTCTCCCCGCTCCTGGGATTTGTATTTTGACATTCCTGCTGACCCGGTTTCTCTCTCTTTTCTTCCTCCAAGTCCAGTCCTCTGCGTACGCTTCTCGCACGATGGACGCCTCCTCGCTGCGATCAGCGGTCGGAGCGCCCACATTTACGATGCCTTGACGGGTGAACGAATAACGTAAGCCCCCGTTGTGGTTTCCCTTGTTTGCTAACCACCCGCTCATAACTTCATGTCAAACGCAGGACGCTGCTTGACGAATCCACCCACAAGTACCTGTACGTCCGCGCCGCAGCTTTCAGCCCCGACGGCTCGCTCCTCGCCACCGGCTCCGAAGACCGGAAAGTCAGAGTGCGTCGCATCTGGTATCGATCACCTTTCGCTCCCCTGGACCTACTAAAGTGATCTTCTGCCTGTTTCCTCCCTCCCTCAGGTCTGGGACATCCACAAACGCAAGGTCATACACGTCTTCCACGGACACGTCCACAAGATCAACGCCGTGGCCTTTTCCTCGTGCGGATCGTTCTTGCTCTCCGGATCCAGCGACAAGACGCTGTGGGTGTGGGACTTGGAGATGGGCGGGCACCACGCCATCCACGTCGGGCATCGCGTCAAGTCT
>KN823101.1:107675-125651 GCA_000827465.1 Tulasnella calospora MUT 4182
GACGGCGCTTGGATCGTGTCGGGGACGCAAAACCGCGGTGTCTGGATCTGGAACTCCAAGACCGGTTTACCACAGCTGATGCTGGGATGCCATTACCGTAATGGTGGGTTCTGTGCCTTCTCGAGACCAATCTCTCTTCTCTCTTCTTCTAATTGTCCGCTGACGATCTTTTCCTTCTTTAGTGATGTCACTGGATGTGAGCGCTACGGCTGATGCCTCCAACGGGACGTTCGCCAGTGGCGGCGAAGACGGAACTTTGAAAGTTTGTAAGTAAACCTACTTTCATGATCAGTCGATCGGGTGCTCAACCGTGTTTACGCTTGGCGTTCAGGGAGATACGCGGTCACCTGTCCACCACATCCGCCTAACGTTACGTGCGGAGCCTGAAAATCCACATCTTGGCTCTCAAAGGACTGCCGGCTCTTATTTTAAGCCCCACTCAGCGACCAGTTTCCGGCCTCGGTACCGGTGAAGAAAACCAATGAAACCCACCACTCGTTTTCCCTCCCGGAGGGATGCCATTCTCGGAAACTCGGATCCCAACAATAAACCTCCTATCCCTCCGCGAGAAGAGCCTGGCATTTCAAAGAATCGATCGCCTAAATGAAGCTAGCGCTTATTCAACGCCCGGAAATTCACCCACCGAACCTACCTCCGTCCAGTTTTCTGGGATCCTCAGAGTCGCGACCCGCACCATGCAGTCTACCGCACATCGGGTTACCTATCGGGAATGGGTAACCTTCCGATCCGGGATCTTCACGGTTTTGCCTCCATATCGTTATGAACAGGGACTCAAGCACATGCATTCGTTCGACTTCTATTTTAATTTTTTTTTACGTTACGCTCTTTTGTGTGCTCGGCTGTGCTCTCTCTCTTTTTATGGGGAATCAAGTCACCACTCTAATAATTAGGTTAGCCAGGTTGAAGGCGGTCTCCCGCCTATAATGTCACGGTTGAATTGCGACGAATTTTATTCGGTTTTCCGAGGGTCTCCTGGATGGGACTCCCTGCTTCGTCCTGGACGAATCTTTCTCGTGGAAAGGGCCGTGCTGTGATGCGCTAGCCACCAAGGATTTCAACTCCTAATACGATTCGTATCGTGCTATGTCAGGGACTGACTCTTCAAAGCTCTGGGACCACCGAGGTCAAATAAGAACGCCAGGATGGACTACCACCGAGGACGACGTTGTAACTCGCATGCATGGATAAGCTTCCTAGCCTATACCACATTCAGCGCGCTCGTCCTTATCGGCACTACCCAAGGCTTCAACCCTGCACGGCTTCTGCAACCCACGCTTCTAATTGCGACTAAAGAGGCGCATCGCCGCCTTCTATTTGAAAAAGGACCCGTTCCCCATCGCCCGGAGGGCTGCTTCCAGGTGCATCGCTAAATTTTGCGTCGAGGCAGCCAAGAGGTCGACTGACGGGATGAGCAGAGCGCTTGTCGTTCAAGGAAGCTGGAAGATAGGGTCACGTCAAGATCACCGGAGATGAAATTGGAGGTCACGCTAGGCAGATAGGCATAAAGCTCTGATTGTCCCCCAGCGGAGGAAGCCTCCACCGAAGAAACGTTGAAGAAAGCCGATTGAAAACCTTGGGGTCGAAGTGTATCACGCAGAACAACACTCGGGCTCTTGGAGACTAGTTAAAAGGGTGCCTCTATGGTCTGCATCTACGAAACAAAAACCCCTTCGCTTCGCTAGGCAGTGATAGCTGAATGCAAGGGAATCACGATGTTAGGGGGCAAGGCTCATGCGCCTGGTTGGGGAACAGTATCAAGGAACTTAGCAGACCAAGAGATGGGGGTCGAAGGGAGAAGAACAGTGCAATAATAATAAGACTATCGCCAAGAGCCGGATATGATCAAGGAAAGGGTTATATGTTTAAGAAAGGGTTCCATCGCTAGTCATAAAAATTCTTAATAGTATGGCGGCCCTTTACCATGGCCAGCTCTACGCCGAGGTCTCTGTTTTGTTTCCTGAAATACAGTATGCAGAGGGCGAACCAGCATGTCCTAACAACCATATCCTATTTATGCATAAATCATACAGAGCTATAAAAATTTCTTAATACGAAGAACCAACGAGATATTTTAAACGGGATAAAGTCTTGTTCCCCACATCATCATCTTGCAGCACGGTGGTCTAAGGCATACCACCCGTTGACACCTCTGACCCATTCAATACCGTCGACAAACGCGAAAGTAATTAAATTGTTGCGCAAGCTCCCAATTATCACGAGCGCGTCTTTGTGCTGGACCTGCCATTCCATCGTGAGCCGTTCGGGAGTGCGAGGCAAGCGCCAGCACGGAGCTTGCAAGTTGACTAGTCTGGCCGTGTAAGAGGTAGATTCGTAGAACTGTCACGAAAGGGGGTACAAGGTTAGCAGAACGTCGCAGTTTAGGTCAAAAGGGATGAGGAGCTCACAGTATCAGGGTCGATATCGACATCCAAAAGCTTAAAAAAACATGGACCAGGGCCAAAATTTCAGCGTCCCCCCACCGGTAGCGTTCTCCACAGGTGCCCGTAGTCATCTTGAACGACGTGATCGGGACCGAACCGGAAGAGCATACTTCCAACACCCTCTTCAACAAGATGTCCAACTCCAGATCCTAGCCCCATGGAGTGAGCGACGGGTAGGACAGATCGACGGTTCGACGGGCCGATCTTCGATGAACACGCAGTTCAAGATGTTTCCTCGGAAGGGTGTGCAGGTGAGGTAAGCAGGTCTTAATGAAATTTGGGTCCATCATGGCTTCGAGGATCGTGAGGTCTTCCAAGTTGGGCCAGTGCGACAACGTGCGGCAGAATCTGTCCGTGTCTCGGCGGTTCACCTCCTTGACTGAAAGGCGTTTCAGCTTGGGAAAACGCTTAATCGTCGTTCCAGGGAAGGGGTCGTCCAATTCCACTTCCTCTAAGACGTCCATGAAAGGCATGAACTGGTCGAGCCACCATTGGATCCACTCCCCGCCTACGACGCGTAAAGAACGGAGGCGGAGGTTCGACGATTTCAACTTGATTGGGAAGGTGGGGCCAACCGCAGTTGCTGATGGAGAGGTGCTTTATCCTTCCTCCAAGGTGGCAGATGGAGAGCAGGATCTCAAGGGGCATCGACACGCCAACGGCTGATGCCTCCAAGGGGACGTTTACCAGTGGCGGCGAAGACGGAACTTTGAAAGTTTGTAAGTAACCTCCATTATTATCCTGCCCTATTTCAGTCAATCGAATGCTCAACGGTATTTGTGCTTGGCATGCAGGAAGCTACGCGGTCACCTGTCCCCCTCATCCGCCAAACGTTACGTGCGGAGCCTGAAACATCCACGTCTTGGTTCAGGATTATTGGTTTTTATTGTAAACCCCACTCAGCGATCAGTTTTCGAGACGCACTGGCAACCCCTCGGAACCGGTAAAGAAACCAATCGAACCACCACTTCGTTTTCCCTCCCAGGGATGCCATTCTCTGAAACTCGGATCCCAACAATAACTTCCACTCCCTCAAAGATTGGTAGCAAGAAGGAGGGCCTGGCATTTCAAAGAATCGATCGCCTAATGAAGCTAGCTCTTATTCAACACCGGAAATCCGCCACCGAAATTACCGCCGTCCAGTTTTCTGGATCATCCGAGCCGCGACCCGCACCATGCAGTCTATCACGCATCGTGTTACCTGTCGGGAATAGGTATGCTTCGATCCGGGGTCTTCACGGTCGCCTCCATTTCGTTATGAGCAGGGACTCAAATACATGCATTCGTTCGACTTCTACTTTTACGTTTCCCTCTTTGTCTGCTCGGCTGTGCTCTTTTTCATGGGAATCAAGTCACCACTCTAATAATTAGGTTAGCCAGGCCGAAGACGGTCTCCGGCCTGGGATGTAAATGGTGAATTACGGGGAATTTTATGGGACCTGGACTAATCTTTCTCGTGGAACGGCCTGTTTCGTGACACGCTCGCGACCAAGAACCTCAAATCCTAATACAACCCGTATCGTTTTATGTCAGGGATCGGCTCTTCAGAGTTCTAACATCAAATCTGCCGCACCCCCATCGAATAAGAGCGCCAGGGTGGACTACCACCGGGGACGGTGTAACTTGCGTGCATAGATAAGCTTCCTAACCTTTCAGCGCCCTCGTCCTTATCGGGCCGGCCCACTCTGGTCCCGAGGCCTCAACCCTGCACGGCTTCTCCAACCCACGCATCTAACCGCAACTAAAGAGGCGTCTCGCCATCTTCTATTTGAAAAAGGACCCGTTCCCCATCGATTGGAGGGCTGTTTCCAAAAGGTCCACGGATAGGATGAGCAGAGGGGTTTCTCCTTCAAGAAGCTGGAAGATAGGGTCACGTAAAGGTCAACGGAGATGAAATTGGAGCTCAGGCCAGGCAGGTATGCATAAAGCTCTGGTTGTCCAAAGCGGAGGATGGATCTACCCGAGAAACTTTGAAGAAAGCCGATTGAACACCTTGGGGTCGAAGTGTATCCCTGACACAGCCCCCGGGCTCTTATGGAATGGTTAAAAGGGTGTCTCTACGTTCTGCAAATACGAAGCAAGAACCGCCTCGCTTCGCTACGACATTCAGTTGAAGAGGGAATCACGGCGTTAGGGGGCAAGGTCCAAGCGCCTGGTTGGGGAATAGTAAGCAGAGCGCGAACGAGCATACCCTAACAATCATATCCTATTTATGCATAAATCATACAGAGCTATAAAAAATTTCTTAATACGAAGAACCAACGAGAGATTTTTAACGGGAGAAAGTCTTGGTTTCCCCAAATCATCATGATGCAGCGAGGTGGTCCAAGGCATACCACCCGTTGACACCTCTGACCCATTCAATACCGTCAACAAATGCGAAATTGGTTAAAGTGTTGCGCAAGTTCCCACTCATCATGAGCGCGTCTTTGTGCTGGACCTGCCATTCCATCGTGAGCCGTTCGGGAGTGCGAGGCAAGCGCCAGCACAGGGCTCGCAAGTTGACCAGTCTAGCTGCGTAAGAGGTAGATTCGTAGAACTGTCACGGAGGAAAAAAAAAAGTTAGCAGAACGTCGCAGCCCAGGCCGAAAGGAATGGGAAAAAACTCACTGTATCAGGGTTGATATCGACGTCCAAAAGCTCCAAATGGGGGAAAACTTGGACCAGGGCCAAAATTTCAACGTCCCCCCACCGGTAGCGTTCTCCACAGGTGCCCGTAGTCATCTTGAACGACGTGATCGGGACTGACCCGGAAGAGCATACTTCCAACACCCTCTTCAACACGATGTCCAACTCGAGATCCTGGCCCCACGGAGTGAGCGTCGGGTAGGACAGTTCGACGGTTTCGACGGGCCGATCTTCGATGAACACGCAGTTCAAGATGTTTCCTCGAAGCGTGTGCAGGTGAGGTAAGCAGGTCTTGGTGAAAGTTGGGTCCATGATGGCTTCGAGGATCGTGAGGTCTTCCAAGTTGGGGCAGTGCGACAACGTGCGGCAGAATCTGTCCGTGTCTCGGCGGTTCACCTCCTTGACTGAGAGGCGTTTCAGCTTGGGAAAACGCTTGATCGTCGTTCCAGGGAAGGAGTCGTCCAATTCCACGTCCTCCAAGACGTCGGTGAACGTCATGAACTGGTCAAGCCACCGTTGGATCCACTTCCCGCCTACGACGCGTAAAGAACGGAGGCGGAGGTTCGACGATTTCAAATTCGTTGGAAAGGTGGGCCAGCGGCAGTTGCTGATGGAGAGGTGCTTGATCCTGGCTCCAAGGTGGCAGATGGAGAGCAGGATCTCAAGGGGCATCGACGCCCCCGAGATCGAAATGGTTTCCAACTTGGGCAACATGACCATGAGCCTGCTCAAGGACTTCAAGAGCTCCACCAACGGCCTTGAACCGTCGTCCTGGGGCGTGTCGTCTCCGACGTAGATGGTGAATTCGGTGACGAGGTCGCGTATTTCGGGGTTCCGTTTTAGGAAAGTGAGAAAGTCCTTCCCTCGCTCTTGAACCAGCTGGACGTTCTCTGGATCTGGGTCGGCTGTTGGGTCGGGTGGTTCCGGCACGCAGGGCAAGTAGAAACTGAGTCGATCCCATAGGAAAGGGTCCGCGACTGAGCGAATGAGGCGGCAGGTTGAGGCGAGGGCGAGGGTGGTTCGGTTTCCGACGGTGTCGAGCGTTTTGGGAGTTGGCCCGTCAAGTCTCCTTCGCCCTGGTTCGCGAGTCGTTCCGTGCGCCTGATCATCGAGCTCGCGAGTATAGCTCATGATCAGAGTCCATACTTCTGGTGGGAGCTCCGGACACCGCAGACGTCGTGGTGGGCGCTGAGGGTAGTTGAAATATTTGGGTTCGGACTGAGACCTTCTCCGACGCGTTGTACTGGTCCCACTCACCATGGGAGTCGTTGTGTCTATGTTGAGGGTTGCTGGGGTGCTTGCGAGTGCTTGAGGGGGCAAATCGTTGATGGTCGAGATTGAGGTCCCCATTGAGTGACGGGGGCTTTTATATCACCTGGGAGTGGTATTGAGTTTATTATGTTTTGAGGGACAAAATCGCCTCAGCGGGACAAACCCCTTACTACGACAGGGCGGTCTAAAATGATACCGCGGGCGGACGATAATGTAGTGAAGTGAATGGCGAGACGAGGCTGAGTTGAAGGTCGTCAGGTAATTAAGAGTGCGGGCTCAGCAGGGAACAAAATAGCGTAAACAGCAGACGGCCGAATCCATACACCGGACATATTATCACGCTAATCGCCGATTGGGCCTATGTTAAACAATACAGCTGCTCGCTCTCATGGTTATGCTCATCGTCGAAAGGATGCAACGTGCGGAACCTAATGGGTTTGAGGAGGTGCGAAGAAAGGCTGCCCACAAGGCAAAGCGTCGCGTCGACAGCAACAAGCTGCCCAAAACATCCAATCCCCTCCCTTTATGGTCTAGCACCCACTGCATATTTCGTGTGTTCATGGGACCTTCTGTCGCTCAAGGCTGTGTCCCCATTAACCGCGTTTTGCCATGGTAGCTAGGGCAACAAGCCGACTGCAATCTAGCCGAGCGGCGGAATGGAGGCGCCTTTGCGGCTGAGCACACTCGAAGGTCCTGCACTCTCCCACCACCCAGAAGTCAGTCAAAATACCTCTCATTCAGTTCTCAATGTCTGGATTTGATATCGCAGTTATTCTGCTTTGATCGGCTTTCTCAAAGTAATGAAAGCCATTCAACCTTGTTGTTTGTCACAACCTGACGCGTTACATAACGGGGTCACATTATCGGGCATCGCAAGGCCGAGCTCTACCGCGCACCAATATCATCAGCCCAGTTCAGACACTAACGCAACCGCAAGTGAATGATGAGTGCGAGAAATCTAATACTCAACAGGAAGCCACTGGTGGACCCCAAACGGTTGTATAGTTTCGGCTTGCACGATTTGGAGGAGGATCGGATCTCGTTAGTCGTGTCCGCCATCGACGCCCTTGACATGACAAGTGAGCACGAGAGTTGACCACGTAGGCCTCGCCTGCTGCTGCTATCTCTAAACTCCGACGCCTCATGGTGGGTGGCGCACGACTGCCACTGAGTGCCGTTCTCCTGACATATACACATTGCAATCCAACCTGACCGTTCCCTTTTCTTCTCCCCTCACCCTCATCGGGAACCCTATGCCAGCTCCATGGTCAATCATAAGAGTCCTTAGCGTGAGTGACCGCATTAGCTTCGATGACCGACATCCCCATTTATCACTTATCGGCTTTTGTTCGTGAGTGCCGGCATGTTGACCCGCCCAACTTGGAGCCTTCCAACCTCGACCCGTGGCGGGAAGCCGAGTCTCGCGATAGATACCAAAGAATATCCAGTCGAAAGACTGAGAGTAAGCCTTATCTTTCTTATATTCTCTCGGCTCGTTAGGTCGAGTGTACCTGACATCAAAACCTCTCAATCCCAGCCATCTGGCCAGCACCAACCACACCTCTCAAGCTGAACCCCCTCCTCATGCACACTTCTCCGTTCTCCAGCTGCGGCCCCATGCGATGGAACACCCTCAACACCCCCGATGCAGCAGAAATCACCGACCTAACTCTCCGACCTAGCCGGAACATCCTCTTCGACCAACCCGCGACATCCCCACCCGTCCAAAAAATCCGCCTTCTCATAAACATCCCTCGACTGATCATGACCATCGGATTACCCATCGTCAACCCGACTGGTGTCACAACTTCAGCCGTCCTAACCCGCTTACACGACTGGTTGTTGGAACCGGTCGACGAAACCCAATGGTCTAAATTCACTCAACGAGGTCAACAAGCGGTGATGAAGCAACAGAGGCTGAATCGCAGGATGGTCGGTACGAGGTTGCCGTTGAACCAAGTCGTGAATCTGGATTGCATGGATGGGAGGCATTTCTTTCGAGGCTTGGATGGGAAGCCGAGGACCGCCGTTTCCGAACAGGCATTGGCGGAGTGGGATAGAGAGGACTGGGTGAATGAAGGGTATCATACGAAAGTGTATTTCGTGCTCCTGGAGCAGACGCCCTATGGGTGATCGCCTCAAGCCATTTAATTATCTGGCAGAATGATGCGATAAGGGTCGTAAAATATCGTTGCACGGCACGCTTCCACAATACATTCCAACCAAGGTAGTAATACACTTCTAAGCGGTTTGTGCGTGGGCGATGATCTTGGAAAGCTCTAATTGCAGGAGTAAGGTCAGCTGAGGCGAGAAAAGTAAGAACGAAGAAATTCAACGCACGAGGAAGCTGAATATCTTCCCGGAGCACCGTAGCCTGGATCTGATTATCCGGGTTCGGTGCGATTACAATGCCTCCCTTCGAATCCACCGTCCATCCGAGCTTCTCAAGCATAGCGTCGAAATCAGGACCTAGTAAGGGGTGTTGTATAAGCCTCCTGGTTCGACCGCGCACTGACTTCTGGAGGCAGTCGGCTTCTGAACTCGGCGTACTTACCAGTCAAATCCAAATACGTCTCCAGCCTCTCTTTACTTATCCTCGTGAACGTACTCGAAACGATTTTGGCAATGACGTTCTCCCTTATCGTATCCTCAAAACCGTAAACCTCGGCGATGTAGTTTTCTCGCAATGCGGTTGACTCCTGCGACCGGTATATCTCCCAGAACAATGGGAATTTGCATGTGCGGAGGAGTTGGTACAGGAATTGAAGTTGGGGGAGGAAGTTTGAGAATGGGTCGCCTTCTTCGGGTTGGGCTTCGATCTGTCACGGAAGGAAGGGTTACGACGCGAGGAAGCGTGAAAGGCATGAGCGGGCTCACGGGTCGCTCGCATAATAGTGCGAGGCAAAGGTTAAAGTCCGCGGCAGGCGTTGCAGTGAGCGCCTTGGCGAGGATGTTGACGACGACGTCTCCATTATACAGTTCAGGGTTAAATTGGTACCTGGTCAAAGCCCCCCCCCCCCAAAGAATGCGGACTCAAGTCAGTCCTCACAGCAAAACAAAAGGGAATCTCGGGGTCGTACAGTTTTAAGATAGCCAAATTCGCAAGGCAGTCGTATTCGCCTTGCTTCATCTGTTGGTACAGGTAGTCCTCGAGGATCTCGACATTTTGAGGGTTGTAGCGATCTGGACCGGTAACAGAGAGGGACCTTCAGCACGAGAAGCGACTCGCGCGTCGTATAAGGAGGACCGGGACAAAGCGCACCTACACCCTCCACTAGCTTGTCGATGATAGGCGTCCGGGTTGCCGGCTTGGTCCAGTGCGTGGTAGCCATGGTTGAAATTTGGACTTCCTTTGAAGAGGCACGATCTCACGCCTTTGGGCGCTTGACTCCGCCCGACGATTGAAGTAAAAGCGATTGCGTCCCAATGTTTCTCCGATCACGCTTACCCAGTCCTTCACCTCGACTTCCGTTATGCAGAGCATTCTCTGTCATTTTGGGGAATTGGACCCCATTTTTATTAAGCGGGAGAACTTCTCAGAAAACGTATACCGATTAGTAAACTTGTAACCTTTATCGTCACATCAAGACACGATGGCCGAGCGGTTAAGGCGTCAGATTAGAATCACCGCGACGACAATCTGATACGGTTTCCGTGCGTAGGTTCAAATCCTACTCGTGTCGTACTATTTTGCTACCCGGCAGTGGCCGCATAAGTGGTGAGCTACCCGAACGAAATGACCCACGCACGTCCACCGCCACCCTCACTATGGCGCCGCGGTCTCAAGCTGACAAATTTGTCGCCGCTTGGCGGCAGACCAAATCGCCGACTGAACGACTTCGCGTTTTGAGTCAGAACGACAAACTATTCGAACCGACCCCAAATGTCCCTCCATCTTGCACCCGCGGTGTCCTTGACGTGCTGTTCGAGATATTAGCCGAATCCTTTGGTGGTGGCTCGGAGGTATGCAGCTTCTGAAAGGCGTTAATGAAACTGGGGTCTCAGTTATCATTTCTCTTCATTGGCTGCCCGACGCAGAATCCTTCCTCGGAACTCAACCTCGCCCTGAAAACGTTACAAAAATTTGCAAAACCGGTCTCGTCGATAGAGCATCCGCTTCAAGTATACAACGTGGATATACGGAGTACAATAATCAATTCCATTGTTAGATCTCAGATTACCGAGAATGCCGATCAAGCAGGGAAGCACCTCCCGATACGATCATGGCTTCTCACCAGCGTCGAAAACGGCTACAATGCGATCATTAACCACCAAGGGCTATTGTGAGGTCCCATCACTTCATGATAACTTCTGACGAGTCTTAACGTTCGTCCTCTCGATTAGGCAGGCTTCGCGCTTGGATCATCGCGCGCTATATAGCTATCCTCAATTTACTCTACACTACTCTTTTCCATCGAACTGACCAGGCCCGTGGAAATCCGCATGTTCGGCAAGCAATCTTCAAGAGTGTAGCCTCAATTTTGATTCTGCATTCTGTGAGCGGTCTGTTCTTTCCAAACGTCACATCGAATGCCGTGGAGAAATACGGCCCAAGACGTATCCTTGACCGCTGTACCAACTTCTTGAATCACGGTTTCGTTCTGAGCACCACAACTTTAATCGCACAGCTATCCGCTGTGCCTTCTATCCACAAGCCGATCTTTGGCACCGACCGGTTCCACGTCAAGCTAATGGAGAAGTATTGGAATTTAATGAAGCATCCCGTTGAAGACCCAACGACCGATTCCGTGCAGTCGGTGACTTTTGCAATATTGTTGTTGGTTGGAATGTACTGTGCTGGGTTCCGTTACGGAGAACATTCCATCGCTTACATCTCCGTCCTCCAGGTTAATGTCAACTAGTTAGCTTCCGGAAAGCTTGCGAAGGACAATAATCACAGACCTTGTTGCAAATAAAGACTTAATTTCTTTTGATTGGACAAATTTCGTTCATTTTCCGACAAGCTTGTGTGATTTTGGTTCGCTATTTTCCTTTCAACGGCCCTATCGCATCATTTATTTGACATGATGCTTAGCTAATATGTCGTTGGTCATCCGTAAGAAAATTGCCCAGTTTAGTAGGCAAGATGTACATTCCAGGCTGGACACGTTCGATCGCCCTGGTTCCACGTTTATCAATGGGTCAAGATGGCGTCGCGCTCGAAACCGTGTCAAGTCCCGGATGTACCTCCTTCGCACGAGTGTTTTGCCAACTCTTCGCCGAAAATGATGCCAGTTACTGATTGGTGGCTGGCATTTGGAGGCGAAATCGGAATCGACATTCCCCGGATAGAAGTTGGGACCCATGAGGCAGCAATGCGAGCGGCCGTTCCGACCATACCATTAGAAAGCGGATGCGCGTGGTTTAGATGCAGCCTTCATGGTGAGCGGACTTCGGTCACGTTTTTTCGATGCTGTAATTGCAAATTGGGAAGTCACTACTTCCAAAGTTGCGTTTAGCGAAGGGGGCTGATTTGCTTTCCAGGTGCGGTACTGCAGTTTAAGCTGTCAGAAGAGGTCCGTAAAGCTGCGGGTCGTATGACCTAGTATACTAAAACTAACGTTGTGGGACTAGTGATTCTCTGGAAGGAATACACAAGGTCATATGCAAATTAGACCGCTGAGGCTGACTTCCTCCCCGGTGGGGGCATTGTGGCGAACGCTTGAACTAGATTGTGAGATAAAGATGGCACGTCTTCGTTATTCAATAGATGTTAATTAAGCTGTAGGTGCCCTTCTGGACACACCGATTTTGGTCGGAAAAGGAGTTGGAGGTAAAGCCAGGTTAACGAAATCACGCTCCAAGGACGTTCCCCATCCCCCATCTGCTTTTCCTAACATTTGACAGGGCGCTCACCACCTCCCCGGTCTCCATATTCAACATAGCCAATCGCTCGATATGTCCTTTCTGTCCGCAGCTGTACCACTCTCTAAAATGATGGCTTTACTGGCAACCAACGATTGCAACACGAACCGCAATCGCTCGTGCGTTGGCTTCCGGAGGGTAAGGTCCTCCCGGAGCTGGTCAAAAGGACCATGCATTGCTTCGTGACCTGTTTACCGGTAAGGCAAGTTCCTTTCCCAGTGAACGAGCTTGAATCCTTGAACGAATGCACCTCTCCCCATTTGACTTCACCCACTTCTTCTCGTTTTACGGATTTGATGCTCACAGCCGGCACGACGCACTCAACGAAGCGGCACTCCCTCACAAACGCTGCATTCGGGCTGTTCTGCATGGCTTTAGTGACCTCGGTCATGTCCTTCCTTTCAACGATGGGTGAAGTTCCTTGAGGGTTGTACATTGTCTCTATAGTGCCATGTCGAAGACTCGTCTCGCATCGCCGCTTACAGCCGCTACTCTCGCCGAAGCGTACTTTACAGCATCTTCATGTATGACGTTCGCATCGACGCGGGCAAGTCCCTCTCTTGACGCTTGTAATCGCGAATTGACAATGTCCATAACCTGTTTGAATAAGGATGGAATTGAATCTTCTCCATACCTGCGTTGCCCATGTCAGATATCGATACTTCTATTGACAAAGTACGAAAAGAATTCACCCAGACGACTCCTAACTTTGCCAGACATCACTCTCTCCAGCAAGCCATGCGTGTTGGAGACAGCGATTACGAACAATCTAGAGTTCGCCAAGTTCGGCCAGTTAAAGAAGTTGTATACAACGTCCTGCTTGGTGGCTACGAGCTGGTCTAATTCGTCCATCGAGACGACGCTGCATAAGAAAGAAATCGATACACGTCCGTTACCGGGTGTTATGGAGAAGAGGGATGTTCTGGGGACTTACAAGGCACCCCCACTTGGTTGGGTCCTCACACAAGCAAAATACCCATCCAGCTTCTTTAGGGCCTCCTTCGCGCTGATCTTGAGGTGACCTTCCCTCTCAACGTCGTGGCTTACACCGCTTCCCAAAGCACCCCATATGCCGCTGAAGGATCGGAGAGGCGGAGACCATACTCGAACGACTACTGTTTGGCGACGGGCCCCATACAACTCAAGTCGAGCACCACAAGATTGGTACCTTTTTTTCGATTAGCTACATGGAAAACAAGCCGAGCTTCCTGATTTCCCCCCCGACACCGCGGTGGTGACAGCACTCTCATTAGATCTCGAAATTCTCGTCAATTACAGACAGTTCTGAAAACATATATAGGGTAGAAAAGCAAGAACGAACGATTTCTGCTTCACAAGGAGACGTGATAATACGGAACTGGTACCATTGGATGATTGAAAGAAACCTGGTAACGACTTTGACACAATCAGAAATCACTTGCGTTGACTCGTTTGATCGATGACTGACGATTGATGTCGTCAGCTGGGGTACGTGGGGTTGAAGGTTCTTCATGTCACACAACAACGAAGTTCTTCGAAAGGAGTGGACTGTACCCAGCGCGCGCGAGTCATGCCTATCGTCCGAATTTCCGACTTGATGACCGTCTTCGAGACCCCACTGCATTTTATCCGATTCCATCGCACACCGTCTCCGTCCCCAAGCTCCTCATCAATCATGAGGAAGCTTCGCCGCGCAAGGCTCCCTCATCACTTCTGTTCATGTCTTCCAAAATGGCGTCCTTCGCTGCCAAACATTTCGAAATCTGGCCTTTGTACTTGTTCGCATTCTTGCGGTATTCCGCTATGGCCTTGTCGTACCGAGTGAGAGCTTCCGCCTTGTGGCCGAGGGTCGACTTCAATTCACCGAGGAGAACGCTTGCACTCGCAAATGTCGGACTGAAGTTGAGTGCGAGATTCTGATAAACGGAGCACGACTCCTCTAGAGCTGCACTAGCTTCTTCGAGCCGGCCCTGTGCCCGGAGGCACTTTCCAAACTCCTGGAGAGCTTGTGCCAATCTCCATCCGGTGTTACTGCCTCGAGCAACACGAACTGACTCGCGGAGTAGCTCCTCTGCTTCCGCATGGATACCTTGTTTGAGTTTGATGCTCCCCAGACGGCAAAGGCAAGTGCTCAACCCGTGCTCCCATCCGATGCTCTTCGCGATGTCGTGGGCCCTCTGGAAAGTCGAGATCGCTTGGTCCAGGTGGTGGAGGTTCTGATGTGTCATACCGAGGACGGTAAGAGCGCTAGTTTCTCCGATCCTGTCGCCACAGCGAGATGCAATGTCGACGGCTTCCTCCAAACTAGAAAGCGCTTTTTCAGTTCTGCCTTGCCGCCGGTATAGTTCTCCTAGTCTTCCAAGACATTTTGCTTGGCCCACGCTGTTCCTCTTTGCTCGGAAGATTTCTAAGCTCTCCTCCACTTTCTGTATATCACCCCCGATTGTTGGTTCCGCATACCCCATCCAGAACAGGGCATCTGCTACGCCGATATCATCTTGCAAACTCCTACACTTCTCTAAGGCGGCGGAAGCGGGCTTCTTGATTTTGGCCATGCTTGAATCACGGTAGGCCGCAGCAGCTTGTTTGTGGAGAACGCGAACAATGCCTTTGTCATTTCCTTCTTCTTCAAAGAGACGCAGAGCCTGCTCGAGGTAGGCATCTCCTGCCTTGTGATTGCCTTTCCAATTCTCGAGGTTTCCTAGGTTCTCCAGCAGAGCAGCCGAACGGGTATGAGGACCCGAAGTCTTGGGAGTCGGAGGACAGTGGGGCTATACAAGGGAAACTTAGTGGCGGTGAATTTGGGCTCTGCGACTGAGGAGAGACCCACAAGGTACTCAAAGGTCGTTTTACACATTGCGCTAGTTGGGCGTAGCAGCGGGTCGGCAGCCCAGCACCTCGTCATCAAGTCCCAAAGCTGGAGGGAGTCCCGGAGGCGAGATTCTCCGTTAGCGTGAGTAATGGGACCCTCGAAGATCTTGCGCATGATGACATAGTCTGCCGTAGCCTCCCCGTAAGGGAGCTCGCCCGTCATTATCTAACAAATGAGACATATAAGTCGGATGCGGAATAGATAAATGTTTGGCATACCTCCCACACCAGCCAGGCCCAAGCATATATGTCACTACTCGCGGTCCTTGGTTTACCGTCGAGTAGTTCAGGACTGCACCAGCGGATGGATCCTTTAATCACCGCCGAGCTTTCCAGCCTACCGAACCCACTATCCTCATAGAGCCGTGCAAGCCCAAAGTCGCAGAGGATAGCTCTACATTCCAAGTTGACAAGAACGTTTGCCTTCCGTCATAGCCTTAATTAGCTATACAGCCGACTTCGCGAAGGTCATGGCTTACGGATTTAAGGTCTCCATGACACACTGGTGGATTAAGTTGGTGAAGAAACGCTAACGCATCGATAGTATCGTAAGCCTGGTACAGCGCGAATTGTGAGCATGAGGGCTTTACAGGGGTCCAACGGACACTCACCAGCGACAACTTCTCTGGCACTTCAAGTTCGCGTCCACTGATGAATTCGCTCACGTTCCCATATGGTTCCCATGGCGATATTAGCCAAGCTTCTTTGCGACCTAAGTTGGCGCAGAAGCCGAGGAATTTGGCAATGCCAGGATGCCCCTTGAGGCGCGACCAAACCAAGACCTCTTTCGTAAAGGCCTAGCACCGCGGACCAGTCAATAGACTAAGATGTGAAAGGAATGATGGACCTACCCGTTTCATGTCAGATGGATCATACATATCGGTGAGCTTGATCTCTTTGACTGCTACGACTTGAGGTTGGTCGTATAAACGTGAAGAAATCCAGGTAGGAAGGTAGGGGGAGGCATGGAGCTGTGCTTGTCGGACGACGCCGAAACCGCCGGCGCGCCTTTCGTCGTTGACGATGAAAACTATTCTTCGGCGGTTTATGTGATATTCCTCTAGTGTCTGATAGGCCTCGTCCTAGGGTTTCGGTACTGTGAGTAATTGCGAACTGGACTGAAACGCTCATGGACCTACGACTGCCAACTTTCTATTAGCCCGTCTCTGGTTCACACTTTCAGCGGTTGTCATTGTGTACGATCGAAAGTTACAGTAGCTGGGTGAGAGGCTATGGAGGGTCACTCAGACAAGAGAGGCCAGCGGTGGTGGTTATCGTACGGTAAGCGAAGCCTCACCACCTCGCTTTACCGGCCGGCGCTTATGGCGCCGATGTTCCCAGGTTGACCCCTATACCAAGCCGCCATCTGAAGGCTCGCCACCCAAATGCATTCCAGTACTTATTGCAACCTACAGTACCGTAACTACTCACTAAATTGATCCCGCAGTTTGGGCGGAGGGATCGGGGGCCCATATGGTAACACTGACAATGCGGCGAGGCGTCGAAATAAGTACAGTCTTATACCAGTCCTTGCACCACCTTAGCATGTATCACCCACTAAGTGAGCAAATCTCAAGAGACAAGCTGCAAATTCTGAATATGCGCAGATACCTATGAGATTTAAAGATCCCCAAAGCTTGAAGTTAGCTGGGCATGTGGGGGCTGTGAAATTGCAAGGATGGTGTGTTTGGGGTGCGGCTGCACATGCACCACTCCTTGCACCACGCTTTTCACCTCAATGGTACCATCCAGCCCCTGAGGTTTAGGCTTTGTTAATTCGCTTGTATTATCATTTGACTCAATGTTAGCATATTTCCTGAGTAGTGGATCTTTTGGTGATGTGTAGCAGGCTTAATGGGTGCTGCAAGGGGGTGGGCAAGGTGGTGCAAGAACTGGTGCTCGTGCAAGGACTGGTATATGACTGTAGATGGCTGATGAAGGCCTGCCCGCCACTAGATTCCTCGGCTTTCGCGAACATCACGGTTTGACCACCCAGCTGGCAGGTCCGGCCCGCATCGCACACTATAAACCACCTAACGAGTCCCGATTCTGTCACGACCTGTCAAAAGAAAAAGGAAGACATGATCATACCAAATTCCTATCATACCCCCGTACGCTACCTAGGCCCCTCAAGGGTCAGCGCCGAGCGGCGAACGCTTGAACTAGATTATGAGATTATGAGATAAAGATAAAACATCTTTGCTACCTACTAGATGCTAATTAAGCTGCACGTGTACCCCGGGACATCCTGGTTTCGGTGGGCCAATAAGTGGGAGGTAAAGCCAGGGTAAGGAGATCACGCTCCAAGGACGTTCTCCCATCTGCTCTTCCCAACATCAGACAGTGCCCTCACCACCTCCCCGGTCTCCATATTCAACATAGCCAATCGCTCAAAGATATCGTTCCTATCAGCAGCGGCACCACTCTCTAGAATGATGGCTTTACTGGCAACCAACGATTGCAAAACGAACCGCAATCGCTCGTGCCTTGGCTTCGTGAGGGCAAGGTTCTCCCGGGGCTGGTCGAAAAGGACCATGCGTTGCTTCGTGACCTGTTTACCATCAACGTCAGTTCCTTTCCCAGAGCGACCAGCTTGAAGTTCATGAACGAACGCACCTCTCACCATTTGACTTCACTCACTCCTTCCCGCTTAACGCATTTGATGATCGCAGCCAGTACGACGCGTTCAACGAAGCTGCACTCCCTCACAAAAGCCGCGTTGGGGCTGTTGTGCATAGCTTTGATGACCTCGGTCATGTCCTTCATTTTAACGATGGGTGAAGTCCCTTGAGGGTTGTACACCGTCTCCACGGCCCGCCGTGCCATGTCGAGGACCCTTCCCGCATCGCCGCTCACGGCCGCGACTCTCGCCGAAGCGTACTTGACATCATCTTCATGT
>KN823102.1:51987-64304 GCA_000827465.1 Tulasnella calospora MUT 4182
CCTGCTGGCCCTCCCATCGCCTGGCCACGATTACCTGAAGCTCGGGATGCTTTGCCCACTTTGACCGCACGCTCTCCCACATTCCGCGAGCGGGATGAGTGACGAGAGCCAATGACCCAGCTGCTGGCAGCATCGTGGTGTTTATCACTACGGTCATCCATACACGGCAAGTCAGTCTTTCAAGATAGTGATGTGGAATGGTTTGATTCGGTTGCACGCACTTCCTCTTCCTGTCCCTTTCAGCGCGCCTATTACTCCCTGCATCGAGATCAGTGATCACCTCCAAGACATGAGACGACAATATCTCACCTCCTCGCCATGGCCTCTGATGGGCTCGGTAACTAGTCCCGTAATCCCGTCATACCACCCGTAAAAGAAGCTCTTGTGAGGAGCAAGCAGGTGTTAGCAACTCTCCAATCTGTCTGTCACTAAGGATTTCTGACCTTGCCACCTTCAACGAACCCAGTCTTCCAATCGTGTATCCTCCCAACTTTACGGATGTTGGTCCCGTACATCGTAGGTACGTTATAGAATCCCTCTTGAACAGAATCGACCAACTTGGCCATGCCTAGTATCACCATACGACTCAGGTCGGCATCGATTTGAGCTGCAGGATCGACAAAACACCCTTACCACGTGGGAAGGCTGTTGTAGCAGTAATAATTCCATCCTTCTTACTGCGTATTGCCATCGAGGGTGAGAACGCCGTTTAAAAGCGGTTAATGGTTAGGATCACTCACTAGAATATTTCTGCGACCCCAATATGCATGTGCGTCACCGTCCAGAACAAGGCACCAAGCCCGCCTAGGAATACAGATCTAGTGAGCGGGTGCTTACCCCGGAACCAACGTCACCGATACCTGTTATAGGATCCTGTATCTTTTTGCGGGTGTCGAATTCCTTCGGACCTACCGGACGTGGATCATTAGGGCTACCGTCCGCGGATACTTCAATATTTAACACATACGATGCGGTAAAAGGTTTTCGTATTTCATCACCTTGGCGTCTACAAGGATCTGGGCAGCAAAGGCGCTCAGTCGTAGGTAGTGCTCTTGAGACCACCAGACGGCCACACGTTGTGGGTCGAGATCACATCTACAATGCAGTCTTTCAGCGAACGTGACGAATGGTAGACACCAATATTTCCAACCTCATGTTCAGTAACGGAAGATGGCTGTGGAACGAGTCTACCCCGCTTTTCAGTCCGTCCTATAGAAACAAGGTTATTCAGGATACTTTAGAATCAACAAGGGGAACATAAGAACTGAAGATGCTTTGGCTGGCGTACCTCTGCACGGATCCTGTCGGCCATAATCTTTGCTGCGTTTCTTGCTTTATCTGTGAGGCAATAAGTTATTGCACCCGCGAGCCTCTCTGCTTTGAGTTTCTTCTGGGGAATCGGTTCTGGCCCGGCTCCAGCCTTGTGCACCATCTCGCCCCAGAAGGGCTGGTCTCCAAAGAAAGGAACTATTATCGTCGGCTTTCCCAGCAGTAGACCAATGGCCGTTGTACCTGCCCCTCCGTCTAGAGAATAGGCCGGAATTCGTGATCCTTAGTCCAACCGAACGTGCAAAAAGAGGGGATGTGAGAATGGCTTACGATGGCAAACGGCAGAAACCTTGGTAAACAGCCAGTCATGGGGTACACTGCCAGTAAGGATGAACACATCAGGTGGAATATCCTTCCCTCCCAATCCACCCCATCCAGCAGAGACGATAGCTCGAACGTTAGCTAGCTTGATAGCGTCAAATATGGTCTCTGGGTAGAGGACTGGCGTCAGCGTGATGATCTGGTGCGCAGGGTCTTCAACTCACGAGTCATCGCTGCTGAATCCTCGACAACTACTGAACCGAATCCGATATAGATGGGCGGTGGACCCGCGGCTAGGAAGTCCTCCAAATCCTTTTCGGGCTTAAAGTTTTTTGCACCCTCGAGGAAATAGAATCCCACGACGTCTGAACAGACGATGGCACTCAGCGGCTCGGAAGGTTGCCCGGTCAAAAAGTCACCGTACCTATGTGGTTCATCCAGTCCTTGGGCTTAGGTATCAATGTCGGGCTAAAACAATACGTCCACGGAACTTTGAGACGGTCTGCAAGACTAGGCCCAGAGCGGATTGATAATGCGTCAAGGCCGAGGGTTTTTGTCCTGAAGTTATTGATGATATCACCAATGCTGCGGGAGCAGTCAAGACCATTATCAGCACCCATATCGTACGTTGAAGAAGACAGCATCGGCATACCCTTGCCATTGGATGAGATCCGCCATCGCATAGCTGAAATAATTGCTCAGGCCGCCCTCTGCGTTTGAAGACTTCAAGCTAACAAGGGGATGCGGAAACGCTGTTGTAGCACACCTGTCGGAGTTTCTGGGTCAGTATATCTTTTTTGTCTGCCTACTTGAGGTACGGACCATGGCATCGCTGGAGGGATACGGCTTTAAGCGGTCCGTCGGACACATGAAGACTGGATCGGACTCACTGAATGAAAGATGGAGTGGAATCCCGAGAGCCTCTGCACAGTGTATGTGGGCAAAAGCAGGAGGGTTGGATATAATCGCGTCCGCTGCGAATGGAGTCCCACTCTCTTCGTCTGCATGGATACATGCCTTCCAACAGCCATTTAAAATCTACCATGCGCTATATCAGTGACCACCTCGGAATAAATTACATACTTGAGGCTATTACCTCTGTGAGCATCTTCCGTTTCTTGGGGATATCACCGTTGAGAAGGGATTCAGTCCCGGGGAGCAGACCAGGATCTACGTTAAGTTGCAATCAAGATTCGGTTATTCAGACATAAATATGAGCGCATCTGGGAATTGTACATACTTCGAACCATGTAGCTCATGAGCTCGGCAGGATCTCCTCCGATCGACTGAAATTCCAACCCCGCATCTCGGACCATTTTACGGAACGTTTCGTGGGTCGCAATCCGAACCCGATGACCATGCTCCTTAAGACAATTTCCGAGAGCAATATAGGGCTGCACGTCACCTGAAAGGACCGGGATAAAGGTGAAAAGGTGAGGGATAGTGCCGGAGGATCAACAAGACCCACCTCTGCTTCCAACAATCATTATGACGATACTCATGGGAGGCGCCTGGGACGACGTGGCACGGTCCACGGCAAACTCTTTAACAGGGGCTGCATGATCAGATGGGAGCTCGGGTAATTTCTTCTTGAGATCCAAAGACACTAAGATTTGCCCATCTTTGGTTAGCTGGGCGGATGAAGCCAAACCCTTTCCAATCGATTGGTAGTTGTTGTATGCTGCGTGTGTGATACTCCGTAAGAATCGCACTATCTGGCGAAGGGTTAAATGACCCACTCATAGTTGGACTAGTGCTAACACTTGCGCTGTCCGAGGGCCCCAGTGTCGATTCAGAAGGTGTTGGAGTGCTGGATCTCATAGACATCGTTTCGCTCGGCCCCAGACTCGAGTGATCGTCATCTTGCATATGAAACGGTTTCTGTGGTGTGCCGCCGTTTGACGCCATGGGAGGCTTGGTGGTAGATCTAGGGACGTTTGGACGGGGAGCAGGGGAGACAAATGTTATGGCGTGATGTCATTGGGGTGCGCCAAGCGGAACCTCGAATAAAGCCACTTACCGCTTGAAGCCTTTGAACATCGCAGAGATCAATCGCTCTGAAGCTCAGCGAGTCGGGAGTAATAGCAGGTGATCAGATCCCTTGTATTTATCTGCCAACTCCGCCGCAGTGGAAGGCGTTCTCGGAGAAGTGAAATCACGCCAGATAGCTGCGCACAGCCCAGGGAGGCGGCAGTGTCCACACCCAGATACTTCATCTGGAGAGTGGCTAAAGGAATGCCCGGCTGCGTAAGTACGTGAGGGTTTTGCGGGAGATATTCTTCCGTACGGTCCATTTGTTTACGGAGAACGTGGTGCTATGATCTGCTCAAAACATTACTTATATCCGCCCGATATCTCCGTCCGGTGTCGCGCAGCGTTCGGCACCAGCACATCTCCTTGGCCCACCTCAAACAGGAACGGAAACCCCAGCGTCAAGCCCGCTGCTACAATCCCGGTCGGGAAACAGGTCAGTACGATAGGAAATCTCTCTTCTATCTAGTCTAATCAATGCCTCAGGTCTATACCATGAAGTTTCGTATCGCAACGCTCCTCTTTTCGGCCATCCTTCTGGCTATTCCAACTCTAGCCTCCCAAGGAGACACCTCAATAGCCTTTCACGAATGCCTTGAAAGCTGTGTCATCTTCGTCTGTGACGATGAGACAAATCATGAGTTGCCGTATACCCTCAAGCTCATGCAGTGGTCTTGCCCCGACAACTGCAAGTACGAATGCATGATGCTGGACGTGGACAGGGACCTCGAAGCCATCGCATCTGGTTCAGAGTCTGTCAAAATCAAGCAGTATTACGGGAAATGGCCGTTCCATCGGTTCATTGGGATTCAGGAGCCCGCCTCGGTGGTATTCTCGTTGATGAACCTTTGGGCCCACGTAAGCGGCGGGAAATATCTCCTGAGGAGAATACGGTCGGACCACCCCATGTACAAGTACTATTTCTGGTATATCATAATCGGAGTCAACGCTTGGGTATGGTCTGCGGTGTTTCATATGCGAGGTACGTGTCTTCATTTTTACAGGCGAGCTGGGTCCTTTCAATTAAACCCTATTCTCCTTCAAGACAAACCTGCAACAGAAAAACTCGATTACTTCTCCGCTGCTCTTACAATTCTGTATTCCTTGTATGTCGCGGTCATCAGACTCTTCGGCCTCTACCAACCGGCACGGCTGCACCTTCAACAACCGGCGTCGTACCTAGCAAGCAGACCAAACTGGCTTCCACCTCAGCATATCCTTCATCAGCTCTGGAAAGCTTTATGCGTCCTCCTCTACCTCGCCCACGTCATCTACCTCTCAGTCATTCCCCGTTTCGACTATTCCTACAACGTCATCGCAAACCTCGTCGTCGGTGTCCTCCACAACCTCTTATGGATGTCCTACTCTTTCCCCTTCTTTCCGTTCCGGAGATTTGAGTACAAGCCTCAAAGTTACATTCCATCGTATGCTTGGAAACCTGCAGCGCTGGCGATTGGGATGACGTTGGCGACTTCATTGGAGTTGTGGGATTTCCCGCCGTGGTGGTTTGTAATCGATGCCCATTCGTTGTGGCATCTATCCACAGTACCCTTGACTTGGTGGTGGTACAAGTTTATTGCGGAGGATGCGACGGACTCGGGCTGGGCTTCGGGAAGGATACCAATGGGCAAAGCAATGATGGATTAGGAAAAGAGTCAAAGACATACGATTTTATGCCTAATGATATATATGTTGCGGCAGGCCGTCTCAGTAGTAACCCTTTTCCCCCCTTCATCGTCCGTCCGTCGTGTTGTTCTCGGACGAAAAAGTGCAATGTTACCAAACGGGAGGATTGCCAGTTATATCACCTCCGAGATTCTGAGCTTTTGGTGCCCGTTGAGGTGCATAAATGAACGTTTTATTAAGTGAGAGCAGCGCATTTACTCAATTCATACCCGAGGAGGCCGAGGATCGGTAGTCATTGGCTCTCTCAGCACTTTCCAACAGGCCATCTCCTGGCATGTCGCTCGCACAGATAGCGTTCAGAAGGACATGCTATCTTTGCATTTACCTGTCGCCATCACCTGGAGGACGAGCTTAACGCAAGCTGGCGGTTTGTATATTTGACGGATGTTGCATTTCCCTGCACTCCGGGTTCTGGCTATCGACGAAGGAATGATCTATGCGGAGGAGATTTTCGACCGATCGCGTATATTTTATCGCTCGTGAAGGACATGTTTTCCATCTTCCATAATCTCCTTGGACCGATTCAGATCAGTATTTTACGTGGATGAACTACCCCACTGGCTGCACCAGTGACCGGTAAGATAACCTCAAGTAGAAAGCGCCGCAGCTTCTAGCTCAAGAAATACGACGAGACCATTGAATCCCTTCGGACTAGGAGATGCTTCATCTGACTAGTCCCAACCGTGGATCTTATCCTTGCTGCGCATCAAGGAAAATTGCTGATCCATTTCTATTAGAGGCGAGAACCGCCTCCTGCTTCTGGTCGTACCTGGCGCCAAGGCCTCCCAACACCTTATTCTCGACCCTACGACTGACGATACTTTCGGCTACAATCCATTGCACCCTTCGGGTTTGCGGATGGCAAGCGGTGCAAGGGTTAGCTCCCTGAAATTGGGCGACGTGGGTTCATGTCTCGGCACCGCGCATGCAGATGTGTCGGTCGTCGCTCCACCTCGGTTCGCAAACGCCTTACGGAGCTAGCACGTTGGTAGAGTGCCAGTTCTCGGTCTCCCGTTTACTTGCTTGAAGATATGGGGAGCTTTGGCAGGCATCGGCGGAGCTCAAGTGCTGTAGCTCTCAATTTCATACGCGACTACGAACTGGCAGGGACTTCTGTCCGGCTTGAAATCAGGGCACGATAGGAAGCAGAGCTCTTCTGTCCATCTCCAATGCTTGAATTTGCTCAAATAGTCTGAAGAAATGAGCTTAAGTGGCTTCTTGCTGGTCAGGCGGCTGGGAGATGTTTAGGGCGATTGAAAGCCCTCTTGAGTGTTGAGAAGGATCTCCATCCTCGCGTGCGCCTCCAAAGTGCTTCCTGAATCTCATTAGTGGACTATATTTTAGCTGCGTTGCTCTATCCCATCGCTATGCCAAAATAGCAAATTGAATACGCGTGGCCAGAGGTGCAAGTCTCCCGGCACCGACTGAATTTACCTTCAGCGACCAGGATCGGCCGCCACAATTTCGTGACCAGACCTCAAGCAACCAATCCACGTGGCTATAAATGGCATACTGGACCTTCCATCGCGCTGGGAAAGCTGCGATCACAGATCGCCCTCATTGCGGGCACCGGATCTGAACACGAGACGATGTCCATGCACCCCAACCCTCACCATTTAATGTGCCTCCGTGCCCCCGGCATTGCAGCTACAGCATGGCTTGATCAATGAGAGAATACCTTTGAATGCGAGAATTCATCTGGGACTTGAGGCGGGGGAGCTGCCGTCATCGTCTCGAGCGGTGCACGGTGTATTCGTCTCTAAGGCGGAGAAAACGATACCTTGCAGCACGGCGCCTACGAGGTTACATCAGCACACGCGAGTCCTACTGGACTGAAAGTCGATATAATGGGATTCGGGGAGAGCATCGGGACCGTAGCATGTAGGAGAAAGTCTGAGACTGGCTTCAGCGACCTGAGAATAGTGGTAGGTATGAGGATGATTGGGCCGCGACACCGTGGACGTAGTGCGGCTGCCGATTGATGCTTCTCTCTTTGCGCTTGTGAGCCGGTTATAGAACGATCGTACCTGCGTGCCGGCTTGGCCTAGCTGCTGATTAATCTTCCAACTTCCCGCAGCGACTCGAATTCAGACCGTCCCTCAGTGACTAAATGCATCCTGATCCGTCTTGACTCCAGATTCAAGCTTGCTTTGCACACACAACCTCTGACCCTTTCCGAACTGTCGCCCGTCGTCGGGATGCTACGAGATTAATATCCAACCCTCTTCCAAAATTTTGTTCCCTCGTCAACCATCCTTTCCCAGCTACACCATACATATATCCGATCATACAATACACATATTCTTACTTGCCTTCAACCCTTTTCCTGCGAACGATCGAAAACACATTTAAGAATCGCTCTTGCCGCATTCAACCCTCTCTCTTCTTCCAAATGCAACCCTGCCCGAAGAACGACTACCCTGGGCGTGTACGTCTGGAAACCTCGAACAACATGCGCGCATTACCACCGACTGCGTTGCCATCCAGGTCAACGGTAAGCGGAGCAACAGACCGTGAAGTCGGTAGTTACCGAGGCCGCGGGAAAGTTTGCTTAGGAAGCATCAGGGAGAACGGCGTTTCGGCTTCCTTTGGGCGCTACCACAGAAAGCGGGTGTTTTTGGGATGACAAAAAAGAACAACAGCGACCGCGCGTCGTGCTCTGGACAATCTGGATTTCAAACTCGGGGTTGGTGCCGACTGTCTGTCCGTGCGCGGTGCCTTGATCGACGGCTTTTGCGTAACGAGGCTTGGTTGGTGGCTCCTTTCATGTCCCTCAGAGGACCGCAAACTTGCAAGGTTTATCCTAAAGACACATGTCGGCTAGGTAAGAGGCCCGCAGCGTGTTTCGTGTTGCGGTGACAGACGCGGGACTTTAGGCTTGTGGATGCTATAAAACTACCGGTCCCTAATGTTAGAACTTGCCATCTGACGAGTAAGGCTCGACTCTTCCGGGTCGTCCCGCACTGAAGCTGCCTGCTGAACTTCTACTCGGCGGCAAGCTCATGCACAGCGGGATTAAGAAGAGAAGGAAGGATCGGGGTAATCCCGAAGCTCCGCAGATTGGTGTGCCCGGGACGTTTGACAGGTAGGGTGAAAAACCGCAGGTTCGATGAATATAGAACCGCGGACGCTCAAGACAGAAGATTAGATCATAGCTTCCGATTACACCAGTCGCCGCTTTTGTTCAGGACAGCGACCCATCATCGCGCTTATGGCATTGCAAATGGGGGATGGGCGAAGTGGAGGGCGAGACAAGAGAGTAACTTTATCGAGCGGCGCCCGCTTTTGGCGTGGAAATGATGAGTGTGTTGGAGGCTTTTTTGTGAGGTTAGGAGGAATAGTTGTTTCAGGACATCGTCCCATCATCGCGCTTAGCATTACAAATATGTATGAGCGAAGCGGAAGGTCGAGACAAAGAGTAACTTTATCGAGCGGCGCCCGCTTTTGACTTGGAAATGATGGTTGTGTTGGAGGCTTTTGCGAGGTTATGAGGGATTTGTATCCGGACACCCAGCTCTGTTGGACGCGACAGGCCGTTGCGGAGGAGCGCGTTGCCGCGACACGAGGTTACTGTTGTGATCCGAACAGCGATGAATCGCCGGTTACAGCTACATGACTAACAAATCCTCAACAGCACTCGGTCAGAGCTCGAAAATTGGCTGGACATTGTTGCTTTTAGGTCCCGGTCGAGGTTGATGTACAAACTCGGGGAGCATGGCCGACTGTGGCGCCCCTCACGCTGTCTTCGCGTCCATGACTCTTAAAAGGGACGGGATCGGTGACGATCACGAACGAGGATAAACTACTCGGAGTGCGGGCATGGCGATGCGTCCTCGCTAAATCGAGATCAATGCCCGACTGCAAAGCGTAAATCTCGAGGCAAGCGGGCGCCACAAGGCTCTCGGATTAAAGCATGAGGTCTCGCAGGTGCGCGTTATTACCGTAATATACAGCAAATTTGTAGGTGGGAGAAAATAGTGCTTTTATTCGATGAATGAAAGGTCGTTTGAGCGGGAACCGAAAGCTCGGCGAGCCACGCAAGTGATCCGAATGCGGTATGTGTCCGCCCACGGTTGGTTGCCCAAAACGAGCATGCTGCCATGTGTACGGTACGGTAATGATTATTACTCGGACTCTTGCGACTAGATGCGGTTTGTTGAAGTCTTTTGAAATGCCGGAGGACTTGGAGCTGGAAAAACAAAGAGGTCCCCGACTGAGACGGAAATGCTGCCGATTGGGACGATGAAACCAGCCATTGGCCCACGCGAATGCTGGTACCGCAGAGAAGGCTCGATTTCTTTCTGATGAGGATCGAGAGGAAGATGCAGGGGAGGGCGGAAGTGCAGAAGTCTGCGCATGGATGGGCATTTCTCCGAATGACGCGGTAATTTCCCCCCTGATCTGCTCTGGACGAGATGAGGCGTTTGGACAAGCCAGAAAAAAGCTGGAGATGGAGGTTTTTTTTTCTCTTTGTCATGGGTTGTATGGTTGTTTGAATTGAATTGGGCGGACCTGGAGTAATGACGGGTCAAGCTAAATGACCGGTCAGTCGGATATGTCCTCAGGGATCTCCGTGGGAGAAACTGTATCCTAGCCTGTGTGTCTGGATCCCAAACTGGGAGCTGCCCAATGCGGTTTAGCGTATCAAACCATGCAGAAACGCTGGTTTTGCCTGGGTCGAGGGTATGGGGCGGAGGCGAGGATGAGCAAGGAAGCAGCGATGGCGTGCAGAACTTAGAAGGGTGGCATCGACCGACGAGGGTGGGAAGTAGGGAAGGGGCGGGAAAAGCAACAGGTTTGAAGGGAGGGAGTCGGAGTTTGAATTTGGGGGAAGGCCCGGAAGGTTCGCTAAGGAGAAAATAGTATAAGTTGCTGGGTACCTGGTTCCTGCTCAGCCCCCTCGCGCGCGCCATCCCAGTCTCGTCCAACCTCAACATGATGGACGACCCATCCCAGCATCCTCCCGCCTCCCTCCATCCTTCAACCGCACCATCTGCTCAGCAAGGGCTCTCACCAAATGCAGGAGCAAATGGATCAGCCGTCTCTGCAGCCGCAGGGGGAGCACCACCAGCCGCCGGAACCCCCCAGACAAAGAGGTATCGACCAGCCCCCGCAAAGACTTTTCAATGCAGAGGTTTTGGAGAATGTCGTATGGTCTTTAGCAGGAGCGAGCACTTGGCTAGGCATATCAGGTCAGTATCCATCGTCGGTTCGAACTCGCTCGGTCCATTCTCAAACCCAGCAAACCTTTTTTCCCTATCTTTGCTGGCAGGAAGCACACCGGCGAACGGCCCTTCGCGTGTCACTGTGGAAAACAATTCTCTCGCCTTGATAACCTCCGCCAACATGCTCAGACGGTTCACTCAGACAAGCATACGGAAAACGAGCTCATGATGCGTGAGCTTACCACCCTCCACACCCAGCTGGCAGCCCGCTCAAGCAAGGTGAACCGCGAAACCCAAGCAGAAAAACGCCGAGCGAGCAACAACGCTGCCGCCGCTGCCGGTATGGCCGCTGGGGATGCCCGACCGGGAACCAGCACCGGCTACGAAGGACAGGGTCAATATCCTCCCCCTGCTATCCCAGGGCCCCTCGGCGTTGGTATCCCATATCACCACCAAATGCCTCAATATCCTCCTCCATCACCTTATGGAGGGTTGCCGCCAACTGGGCACTATCCACCGTCGCAAGAGTATCCTGGTTACTACCCCCCTCCGGGAGCTGCCGTACCCGCACAGCAACAATACTCTGGCTACTCGCCACAGTACCCGCCCCCTTATCCGCCTGCTCATGGCGTTCGTTATGCTCCTTATCCCGCACCGGCTTATCCCACTGGCGCATCAGGTGAGCGATCTTGCTTCTATCCCGTCGTTAAGGCTTCGAGTTAATCCGAAGTGCTCGTCGTTAGGCCCGTACAATCCAGGTTCGGCAGGCTATCAAGACGGTCAAACCTCTTCTCCCGGTCCACATACACCTCTGACTCCTTCATCCACTACTCCATTGTCTGCCAATTCGGCGGGGCCGGGCCAATCCTTTCTTGGCTCCGGACCGCCCTCAGCCACGGCACCTGGTGGAGGATCCTTTCTTGGGCCTCCAGGCGCCGGACCAGGACGCATCCAAACCGGGTCTCCAGCCGCTCATGATCCCAACTCTGCACACACTCCCGTTGACGCCGATATCCAGCGTCAGCAGCTCACGGCCCCAACCCAGTCCTTTCGGAACCAACACCTACACTCCCCTGTCCCAGTCTCGCCTTCCGTCTACTCTGCAAATGGAGACCACCCCGGATCAGCGATTGATGCCAGCAGCAACGGCGGTGGAGGGTCGGGGTTTGGGCCCCATTCTAAAGACTCACCTGACGGGTTCATCAGAGATCAGCAACAACGAGCTCCACCAGACGACTATGAGTCGGGGTTTGATGGACGAAGCATCGGAGGAAGCAGCAATGGCAATGTCGAGCAGGGTTTTCGTGAGCGGGGGGCGGGGTCGGAGCCGGGGTTTGGGCACTCCAACTCCACCTCCCGCGATATCCACCAACGATCTGCTCACCAGTACAGTCACGATGGAAGATCAGCGGCGGGGTTTAACGGAGCCGCGGGACGCGGCGAACACTATGGACGCTCAATCACCCCAACAGCAGCAGGAGGAAACGGATCGGGGTTTGACAATGAGCGGCAGTATTCGAAAGACTCAGCGAAGGAGGTTAGTTGAATTGGTTCTTGCGCGGTTTTCTTCTCTCTTGGTCTTGTAGCATCACACACCCCCCTCCATAAAATTATTGGTCAAATAAAACGCGGTCTCGTTCCCTTCATCGTCCTTCTCGCGACTCGTTGCCCCCCGTCTCCGCTTCGAGAGAAAAGTGCGCTGACACGCGCTTGTATCCATAGATCTCCCCCTCGGGCTTTGGCTCTCGGAGGATTGGCGACTCAAGGAAAGCAAATGCACCCGGGACTCCGACCGATGTCGGCTTTCAGTCCGAGGGTGTCCTCTCCTCTCAGCGCTCTGGCCGC
>KN823102.1:73316-90193 GCA_000827465.1 Tulasnella calospora MUT 4182
GGAGGAGGTCCGGGATTCGGTTGCTGCTGCTGTTGTTGCCCTGAACCTGCTGCTGCCGGTTTCGAGCGGCCTCCCTTTGGAGTTTCCAAAACCGGAACGTGCTGCTGCTTCAACACGGGCGGCGAACGGGATTTGCTGGCGGCTGCAGCGGTGGCGGCAGGAGACACGCTTCCAGGTGACATCGGCGAAACCGGCTTGAGCGCGTCTTCCTTTTGAGCTGAAGTAGGGGATTTGGACTTGGAGGGTGATTGGGACGAGGAGTTGTGATGCGGTGATGCGGCTTGGATCGAGGGCTCGACGGGTGCTGGGGTGGGGGACTTGGCTTTCGATTTGCTCTTGTTCTTTCGCTTCTTCTGGTCTCCCGCTGGCGCTGAAACGACTTCCGTGGCAGGCGTCGGGTCGTCCAAAACCATCCCGTTCGACGTGCCGGCAGCAATTTGCATCCTTCCTGACGTAGCTTGTCCACTGATGGACGCTTGAGCGGCCAGCTGAGCCATCGCTTCATATTCTCCCTTCACCACGATCCCACTCAGCCACTCGTGGTTGGCCATGTCTCCAGCTTTCGCGCGTCGATCTGGGTGTAAGTGGAGCATGGGGTTGAGGAACGAGGCGATCAAGGTGGCATCTTGCTGTGGTAGGAGGTACTTGTCGTGCAAGACGGATTGCAAAGGCCAGTATCGGAGTTTATGGATGTGCCGGAGTTCACCTGAATATGCGATCGCGGACAACGATAGGTCAGTCTCCCTCTTTCGAGTATCTTCGAAGCGATCACATACCTCGCCTATTAAAGAAGTCCGCCGAGTACTTGCCCGCGAACGCGACGCTCTTGGGCATCTCACCCATCAACTCCATGATCTGCGCGATGTGGTCGTCGTCCTTGCTGTACTTGGAGCCAGCTTGAGGGTCGAACAAGTAATCTCCACCGGTCAAAAGCTCAAAGATCAAGGCCGCGGAGGACCAGACGTCGGCTGACACGCCCCATTTGGCACCCAAGATGACTTCCGGACAACGGTATTGTCGGGTTTGAATGTCATCGGTGAAGTGGTGATCTGTAAAAGTCGGAGAATCGTATGGTAAGTCGCGTCATTGATTTTTAACACGAGGAACCCAGATTTCAACTTACCGACCCAACACGCATTTCCCAAATCAGCAATCTTGACCGTGATCCTCTCTACAGGGAAGTTCTCCCAATCCTGCTCGCTCATCAGCGCTTCACCCATGATGCTGTTCTCACCCAAGAGAGCATCAGGCCCGAGCATCTCCGTATCCTGCGGGCTTGCGGCCTGACCTTCCGGCGGGGGCGGCTGTTGCTGCTGGGCGTTGGGATCCGGTGACGTCGGCTGGGTCGCTGGTGGGGTTAACGGCGTCGGAGGATGCTGATGAACGTGGTCCGCGTGGGTGGGGTGTTGTTCTCGACTGTGCGCGCGAGCGACGTGGTCGTTGCTGCTGCTCCTCGCAGACGAGTGGGACGGCTGCTGGCTGTCGTGCGACGGTTGGGAAACGGCTTTCGGAGCTTGCTGAGAGAGCAAAGAGGGACCCGTCGGGGGCTTTGGTATCGATTTGGTCTTGGCGGCTGTTGGAGGCACGGAGTCCAGTTGCACGGCGGACATGGCTTGGGCGGTCCGGTTGACGGCGTTGGTGGTCAATTCCGAAGAAGGGGTGGTGGCCAAAGCGTGCGTCATCGAAAGCCCACCAAAGCTCGTCCCGCTCGAACCAGGCGTCTTGGGACCCCCCGAATTGGAATTGGACGAAGAAGAATTGTCCTTGTCGATCTTGCTCATGCCAAACGCCCACTTGTCGAACATGGGACTCGAACCGAAGCTGCTGCCCGGGCTGGGCAAAGGTTGAGATCCGGTGATGCACACCGATATGCTATCGCTTCTCGGCGTTTGATTCCCTCCTCGCCCTTTGCTGGGCGGTACTCCGACGAGTTTCGTGGGCGCCTGATGACCGGCGGCGTTGCTCGCTTCCAATTCGGTGCGAACGACGCTTTCGACGTCTTCGATGCAGATAAGGACGTTTTCGGGCTTCAAATCGGTGTGGATGACGCCGCAGATGCGATGCATGTAATCTAAACCTAGCAAAATCTGCTTCGCGATTTGCTTGACAATGGGCGCCGGGACGCCTTTAGATTGGTGCCGCTTGATGAGTCCCAAGAGGTTCTCGCCGAGGACTTCGAATACCATGCAAACGTGAGTTCCATGTGGTCCTTTGTGCTTGAAGTGGTCGAGGAAGGAGATGACGTGGTATGCTCCTGCATGGGGTTGTTTGAGACCTGGGGGTTTGATGAGCCTTTGGAGGAGTTTGATCTCGTCGAGAGCGGTCTCGGTGTAGCGTGGTGCGGATTTGACGACTTTAAGGGCAACGTGACGGTCCATCCTACGTAAAATTAGAGAAAGGGCAGGGGGAAAGAGTGGCGTAAAAGAAGAAGGTCAGCCATCCTGGACCAAGCGTGGTGTTTGACTGAAGGGTTGGGTGTCGTGCACCGGGGCAGGCAAGCGTCTTTGCCCCTTGGCCAGTTTAGGTTGCGATGAAATAGCAACACATAGAGAGAGAAGGAAGGGACGAAAACTCACTTTGTGTCCTTTGCTAGCCAGACGGTCGAGAAGTGACCCCATCCGAGTTTGCGCACGACGATGTACCTGCCGTCGCTGAAAGTGTCTCCAATGTGGACTGGGTGGTATCCACCTTTGACGTAGTCTTCGAGATCTTCTTCGTCTTCTGTGAGGACGCTACCACTTGAGTAACTGGTTGGAGTTCCGCCTACGAACTGATCCATCTGAGCAGGTGAATGGAGGGAGAGTGGTGGTGGCAGTGGGGGAGAGGAAGTCGGGAGAGGAGGGAGAGAGAGTGCGGGTGAGGGGGGTGGGTGGTGACTTGAGGTATGAACCGGTAATGTTTAGACTATTATATGCTCCCCGCACGAGCCCAAATCCCTTAACCGCCCTTCTCCGACTGCCCGAGCCCCCCGACAACCGAATACCCAATCCCATCTCATCGTTGGCTATCGCAACAGCATCGGATGGAAAGCATTGGGGGTGTAGGATGATGGGGGAGGGGCGAGCGGTTGCAGCGCTAGGCACGGTTTACCCAAACTCAGGAGACCTCCAACCAAACGAGGGCTTCTCGCGCAAAAAGATCAACAAACGCTTATTGCTTATTTCAGATCTTTTTGTGAGCACTCTCCAAGCGACTCTCCCGCTTCATCTGCGGTCTGGACGCTGCCTGGTCAAATGGTGCTGATGTCAGTGGCCAACCCCCCAGCTGGTGCCAAATGTGCATGCAAGCCCATGTTGGTGTTGGGTAGGTTTACATACTGAGGGCTGGGATGCTCAAGTGACCACCCCCGCAGATTGCCTCTACCTGGGAACTTAGGCATGTCCGGGCCGAACGCTTTGCGGTGCAGGCAACAGGAGAGAAGAGGAGAGCACGTGTAGCCAGATGACCACTCGGACGTCGTCGAGGTGTTCGAAGATCCGACTCACATTGTTGCACTTCATCAGCTACTCCTTTCGTGGCGGGAGTACAGGGGTCTCTTAAGGGCCGTCGTAGGGAAAGGTGGCGAGGCAAACGGAGACAGCCGACACCCAGCGCACCGTGAATGGCTGGCAGATGGTTCATGTGAGCGTAAGTTACCCTCCGCATGACAATCCGCTCTTCTCGGTTTCTCCGATCCATCCGACACCCCGATCCACCCGGACTCTGCACTCCAAACGCTTATCTTATCGCCGCTAGCCCGACGTTGTTGTGCCGTGTTTACTCTTGCCACATTCGGATGGTCAAGTGTTGGGAATTCCTCCGGGCGCCACCGTGGTTTCTAACGTTCTCAGTTCCCCGAAAGGCCTGTGCATGGAGCGAACAACGTCACAAGACTTCATTTCGCTCCCATTCACCGTGACCGCGTTTCTCTTTCGCCACAAGCGCCCCAAGCCCCTGGCACGCGCCGCACCCGTCGAATGTTCGGATTACATCACCCATATTCCCACACCGCCACACGCGCGAATTTTGGACTTTCACCATGCTTCAATCCGCTCTTCGTACCCTTGCCACTCGCAGCCATGCCTCCGTCGCGGCCTCAAGTCGCGCTTTGCTCCGGCCCAGAGCTCCCAGGGCATCTCCCATTCAACGATTCTCATCTGCAGCGTATGGAGCGAGAGGAGCAAATCCACTAGCTCCAGAGGAGGGAGAGGAGGATGAAATGGACGAACACGAAGAACAGGCCAACAACGACACGATTTTACTGCAGGCAGAGGAGCAAGAAATGCCTAAAGCCCGAGGAGACCACCTTCCTGTCAACTGGTCGTTATACCAGTCCATCCTCGGCCAACCCGTCATCAACACCTACCACGCCCTCCGAACCGTCGGCTACGACGCACCTTGGGAGCTCTTTGTTCGCTACTGCGATTCCTCGAATGGAAAATTTAGAGCGGTCCTGAAAGCAATGGACGCCAAATCCGAAGACAACTTCAGGGCCCGAATAAAAGCAGCCTTCAAGGGCTCAGAAGCCATGTATATGAACGACTGTTGGAAGGTTTTAATGCAAAAGAGGAAACCGGAGCAAGGCGTCGAGCTTGAAGAGGCCGACAAACCCTCTATAGAAGGGTTCACCGGAGGTACTTGGAAGGAGTGGAATACCTTGAGGCTTAAAGGTCGAGACGCAAAGCTTCAGGTGAAAGAAACCAGAAAAAGGGTCACTCCTGGCCAAACTGAAGGTAAGAAAAGTTGTCTCATATCTGGAGTGCCCTCTTACCTCGTTCTCCGTACTAACGCTTCCTCGCCTCGATGCTTTTGCTAGCAACCGACAAGAGCTTCTCCTCCCTCCTCCCACCAACCCCAGGCGAAAAGAACCGTTGGTTCATCATCCAACGACCATCCGGGGCTCCGAAATCGTCCCAATCACCAGCCCAGGACCAGACTGGTGCCGAAGAACCCGACGCCGATGCCAACGCACTAGAAGATGCGCCTGGCGCCCCAACCTCTCAAAAATGGAACAAAATTCACCTTCATCGATCCGTTCGTCTCCCTTCCCTCCCACCAGGCACCTCCATCGGTTCTTCCCGCATCTATTTCTACGGCCTCGATTGGAGCGACGAGAGCATCGACAAGAAGGAAGTTGCCATCATGTTCGACAAGGACACGCAAACGATGCAGTTGATCGAACGCAAACCAGGTGCTGAGGATGGAGAATGGAAGTTGGCTGCTCCCCCCGTGAGCATTGAAAATTTAGCCGGCCTGCAAAACATGGATGCGATTATGGAGCTCGCGAAAGACCAAGGGTTGCTGGATGTGGAGCGATTCGAAAAAGCGGGGTTGCATAAGAAATTGAGTAAGAGAACACACTCCACTGCCCTTGCTTTGAACTTCGCAGGTTGAGCTGACGAATTTATCCTTTTTTTTTTCAGGAGAGGGCGTCGACACTCTCGATCTCGCGACGAACCTCTCGCGTGGATTGAAATTAAAAACGTACCCCATCCAGTCCAGTCAACGTAACAATGCGGAACTGCGCTTCCGTTTGTTCCTCGCTGACCCAGCCGTCAATGGGGAGGAAGAAGGCAAATCGCTTCCCCAGCACACCCACACCACCCTCTTCCCGAGTCACCTCCCCGACGTGTATGCAGCTCGACTCGCCACGTTAGTGAGGAAGAACAAACTTCTAGAAGCGATCCTCGAAAGGAAGGATCCCAACGACCCGCCGGAGATGAAGGAGTTCACAGAGGACGGTGCGCTGGAGGTCCTACCTTACATTTCTGCCGTCGGAGCGACCCCAGTCGAACAGGGATGGGAGGTCGACGTTTCGACGCCCAATCGCGATACGAACCCGCCGACCGTGACACCGGCGTTCCCCAACTCCTCCGCCCAGCCATCATCATCGCCCTCTTCCGACTCCACGTCATCGCCCGCTTCCAAGCCAGGCGAAGCGCTGATACTCCGTTCCGCCTCACCGGAAACGCTCCGATTCTGGGGTTGGGGGCTCCGACAAGACCTCTCTTTCCTTCCACGCAACACATCGACCTGGAAGGGTGGTTGGTACAGCGCTTGGACGGGGGAGCAGGTTAGGGAGAGGATGCCTGTTCTGTGGGCGTGGGCGAAGAAGAGAGGGCACTGGAAGGAGATCTCTGAGAAGAAGTAGGTGCGTGGCAGGATATGAGGGCTGTCCAGTGGACACAGGTCGCCAGGCGCAAGGTTTCTGTCTCGCTAGAGGCATCGGGGTTACAGCATATTTTTTTCGATCTATCCGTACAGTATATATTCCATTATTATTGGCAACCCACTTTTAAATTTTTCAAAAGCCATCACTCCATCTTTTCATCCTCGCCACCTTGCTTCTTCTCCGCTTGCACCGCTCCAGGAGGGACGTACATTTCGCTCCATTTGGGGAACACCCTCTTGTACAACCTCATGCAAACCGTATCCATCTGACTCAACGGTTTGTCGAAATGCGCCTTGAAATACCCGTGCGTGCCCAAGCTCTCTTGGATGTGACCCGTCCGACCCAACTTGGTGTGCAGTTCGACGGGTTTGAAGTACGCGACGTCGTGCGGGTTGAAGAACATGAATCGGATGGTGGCCACTTTGCGATGAACCTTGAACGGGTGGCCGGTGAGGACGATGCGTTTGGCGATGATCCGTTTGGTGTTGGGTGAGAGGAAAGTGCCGGATGCGACGAGGTGGGGAGCTAGTATGTTCAGAAAAACCCGTCAGGGAATTGCCAGTCCGTTGTCAGTGTAGTGGTATCGACTCACTTTGGCCATCTTCTTCGTTCTCCCGAAGCAGCATACAGGGTACTTTTCCAAAGCAGGCCGGTCCATAAACGCTAGCCACACTCGTCTGCCCGTGCCTCAAGTACCGCTCGAATTTGTGTACGTTGTTGTGGCCTTTACCGCCTCCCCGAAGATGTTGACTGTAAATGGGGTTCACTTTGAACCGCCGGGGACCAACTGTCAGTATAAGAGGATCCTGTACAGCCCCGTCTAGCTGTTAGCCCCGGCATTTTCGGCGTAAAGAAAAGACCTAGAGATATACCTTGGATCGGACGGTGCCATCGTACTCTGTGTTCCTCTGTACGGTGAAGTGCAAGACGGTCTGCTTGTGCTCATACTCCCAGAGACTGAACAATACGAAAGGTGCTTTGGGGTCATAGGACTCGGCGCAGGTCTTGGGTACATTCTTGATATGGAGGGTCACCCTCGTTCCTGGCTGTGTGGCGGGGATGAAAGCGTTCACCAGCCGATCGTTATGGACCGACTCGCTCCAACCCTTACCTGGACGCCTTCGTCTCCAGCTCGACGCTTGACGTTTCTCTTGGTCTTCTCGTAATCTTCGAATTGGAATATGCGAGAGTAATCCAGAGGTAGGTTCTCAAAGGGATCCCATGGACTTGTGCGGAAGGACCGAAGACCGCGATAGCGGGCAAATCGCTCGCGAGCCGGGATTTCCATCGGTGTGTCGATTTCATCGGGGAATTCAAGGTCTTCCTTTTCTCCTTGTTCGCGAGCCCGTGCAGCTTTCCATTCGGCGTGCCTGATGGAGTTTTGTCAGGAAGAGGCGTCACATCGACTGGGATGCGCGACGCACTGTTCGTTCTCGACATCCATGCTCAAGTCTTCAAATTCAACCTTGCTTCTCTTGCTGCCAACATCCATGTCTTCTGTCGGTGCATCTACAAGATCTTCCTCTTCGGATTCCTGCTGCATCGTCTCAGCTTGTGAACCTTCGCCTTCATCTGCGACTTTCATGGACACGTCCTCTCCATCCTCATCGCTGGCATATTCATCATCTTCGTCTTCGTCGTCGTCGTCGTCCACGATCCATGCTGCTTGATAAGCACTAGTACCGCGAGGTACACGTTTGACGCGTTTCGGCGTCGTTCCGTTCGCGGCATCGGGGAGGTGGCTCGCGGTCGTGCTTGCACCGTCCCCGCGCATCTCCTCTTCAGTTGGCCAAGTTTGCTCGTTTGCCATTGTGTCGGGTTCCAGCCTTGATGTCAATGATTCTGCATCGTCCGTATTAGGTTCGTGGAGTGTTGTTGACTCGAGCTCCATGGCTGGGGTCGGGCCCTTTATGGACCGCGGTAGCGGAGCCGACACGATCTAGCCACGAGAAAGGGGGTGAACACGAATGGGTCTATAAAAACTCATATATCCCCTGTTGTCCTTTACCTTTTCCAATTGGAAATCCCCATAGTTCGGTAGATGGACCAACCGGTTCGCTGAAATGGGACCCCCGCGAACGACTCCCGTCACTCGAAGTGTTCCAATCTTTCCAAATATTTGTCAGCTCGTCAAATAGTGTCGAACCGGATACAAGCACGCCTACATCCTGTAATCCATCAGATGACGATTCTGGATGTTCCCACTCTACATTCTCGGCTAACAAATACGATCTTCCTTCTCTCCATCGTATCGGGTTTGGCCGTCCTTCGCACAGGGCACGGGCGGCATTGAGAGCGTTGGAGCGTACACTTAGATCGTGAACTTTGCTTTGGGAAGGGTCAAAAAACTGAATGAATGACAAAAGCGACTTGAGAACGGGATGACGGTCTTTGGGATTTGGAGCTTCTTTGGCCTAAATGGTGGTGTGTCATCCGACTGTAGGTTCAGATAGCTAGCTCAAGTCTCATACCTGCAGAACAGTCACGACGTCCGGAAGACCTTGCGATTGCAAGGAGCGAAGTAGAAGCTCTCCCCATGAATCTACTTCCGTGTTCGGTGACAAGATAAAAACCACATAGTCCGCGGCTTTGCAAGCATCCAGTGTTTTGTAGAGTTGCCGATATGGGAGGAGCACAAATTGCAGGTTGGCCTTGAATCGGTCTGCTCTGTGTGTTTGGCAAGTTTCGTCAGCGCATCAGTCATAGCGGTAGAGAGCATACGCACCTTGTTCGCCAAATTCCGACATCAGGTACGTCCTCTCCATCACCGTCGTATGAGTCGACCATCGCCTTTACAGTCTCGAAGGCTGATACGTCGGGACAGAGAGGAACGACGGCGACTATTCTAGGAGCACCATCCGCACCGCCGAAGAGCTTCAAGGAGGCCACCAACTCATGTCGCTTATTGGCTTGGGTCTGCTTCGCGTGGTTTTGCCGGTTGAGGCGAGTCTGGGCTGCAGTGAGAGATTTCTTTGCAGCAGCTTTCGGTGAAATACGAACAACACGGCCTATATATGAAGCGCGATGTAGGCAGAAGACATATATCAGTTTCTGAGCAGCAACTTCTGGGCGGAGGATTCACCCTTGGCCTCTCGCTTCAGGTCCCCCTTAGTGGCATGTCGAGATTTGAACTTCTTATTTGTCTATTTTTTTACATGATAATCAATGTATGAAAGCTTACGATCAGACACAACCTTACCTGTTTTAGGCCGGAAGGACGATGTGAGTGGGACATTTGGTGGATGTGGGGAGAATTTATTGGTTTGCGGTTGTTTGCCGAGTTTGTGTCTCTTCTCTTGCTCCTTCAACCTCTCCGGTCACTTGAAAAACAGAAAAACCACTCAACCGTAGGAGGATTATTCAGACCAACTGCCGCTTTTCCATTAGTCCTAACAAAGTCGGTTTCACTTATTGCAGGTCAGCAGAAAACACGTTGGATTCTGCAAGCTTTCAAGTGCCAGCCGAGCGGTGCCAATGGAAGCAGGACCAAGCACAGGTTTGAATCCCGAGGAAGCGGTGAGCTGGAGCATGCTTTGATCCACCCAATACACTCAATGCGTGAATTTTAGCCCGAAAAACCCGTCTCTGGAGGTTTATTCTACGATCCAACAGACGAACTTCCTCTTAAGTTTCACATTCAAAAACACATCGGACCCGTCGGAGATGTTCTTCGCAAACTCATCACGGCAAGTAATTCATGAATAGGATTCATTTGCTTTAATATCAACATATTTTTAGGAACATGGGGGCGAAGTAATGAAGGCCGTTCCAATCAAAGGCTACGTTCTCATTAACCCCGCCTCCGACAAGGGGAACGCCCTATCACAAAAGTGGAAAGATGACACGAAGCCAGACCGTCACATCGTTTGCTATACGTTTGTCCCAGCTTGCGTTGCTCTCGGGGAACTCCTGCTCGCGGATGAGATGCGGAACGCATTCCCGCTCTTTTCAATCAGTGGGCACCCCGCAGAGATCTTCCTTCATCCAAGTCTAGGTCATGAACGGAGGAATAAGTTGATGAAGGACATTACCGTGAGCTATCTTCCGTTCTTCGTAATTATGAATCTCCTTACTGACAGATCAAGCCACGTGGTTCCTGTAGAAATTTGGGGGAGCAATTGCTGCTAACGCCAATCTCGCCCAAGTAATCATTTGCGACAACACGCTACCATCGTTTGATACGCTAGCCAGGAAATACGCTCACGATAATGACGTACATGTGGAGCCTCCGGAATGGGTTAGGACTTGTATCGCTCGTCAGAGATTTGAGCACGAGCAAATCGTTCCCAAAGCGACAGGAGGCCGCACGAAAGGTTCAAAGTGAGTGGTGCCAAGGAAAATCAGTCCATAAAATCTACTGAAACCCTTCTGGATTAGACGTCGGGAGTACACTGAAGAAGACGATCGAAATCTAGCGGAATATCTTGGGCGCCGTCTTCCAAGCAAGGACATGCGAGGACGAACAGGAAACGGTATCTATCAAGAGCTGTGCGAACGAGTAAGACCTGAAGTCTCGTGCACAACTTGGTTGGATGAGTGGTTGACGTTTGACCTTTAGACTGATCTATACCCCTGGGCAGCCAAACATACCTGGCAGTCGTGGCGGAATCGCTATAAGAAGAACCAGAACCGCATTGACGCTATGACAGAGGTATGGGTCCAAAATAATCCCCAGCCTGTCATGGGGAAAGGCCAGTACGTCATTGCAATGAACAAGACAACCGCGAAGGCAGCTCGCAAGAATGCACAGAGCTCCGGGTCTACTGCTCAGGCGTCGACCTCCAGTCCCGACAGGGATAATTCTGGCTCCGAAGAGGCCAATAATCGGGAGAAGGAAATTAAGAGGCCACGCAAAAAGCGTCGGTTGGCTAAGGCATCCCGCAGCAGCGATGCGGATGACGATGCCGAGAGGGACGTCATGAACGCAGAGGACCTCATGACCCAGATGATTTCGAATTCGTCGTAACTAGAAACTGATGTTACCAGTCGGCTGGCACAAACTTCTACAATAAGTTCTTGCTTGTAACTTGACTCTTTGATGTTCCAAGATGTTGGGTTTAGGAGTTTGGAGCTCGTACTTATCAGTGGACAAGTGTCTCTGGTCATCCGGGTCGTCCGAGGTGCATAATTTGCACTTCCTCCCGCCTTATACGAATAAGGGAATTTAATTTGCACATGGCTATCTTCGAAAAGCAGGTCCCGGTCCCTAGACATAGGTTGTCGCCGTCCAACAGGCTAAGGCGGTTCGCTGTTTCGCTACAAGGATACAAGAGATGGTCCTATTTAGACCGGTAAAGTCCTGTGGTAAATTTCCCTTGAGAGAACTTGGACGCCCCTAGCTATTTTCATGGCTGCGCCCCGGTATATACCGGCTCGCGTGTTGCTTTTGGACCAATTTGTGCTGCATAGAATGGTAGCCTGTAGAACGAGGGCCAAAGTTGAAGCACCCCAAGTCGAGAACATTCCCTGGTGCATATGATTTGCTCATACCAAGCTCCCGCGCATAAAGCGGGCTCCCAGCAACAAGCATATTTAACAAGCCAAACCACACCCATTCAGACGAATCTCTTTTCACCCTCCCTACCTCTCTAAAATATTCCAACCAACCCATTATCCGCAACATCACACTCCACATTAGGACTCCAAAAAAGAAAAACATTCGTGTCCCTAACTAATGGCTTCACCTGTTTACACCAGCATACCTACAGAAGAGAAGGCTCGCGTCCGCCGGTTTGCTGAACAGCTCCGAGAGAAACTCCTCCCTCTTGCGAGCACCTATCGATATCAGGCGCTTCTCCGTTTACTCGACCATGACCCAATCCCGAAGTCGCCAGGAGTAAATAAAGAAGGGAACCTGGGACTCGAGGATTCTCGGCAAGCGGGGTCTGACACCTTGCCAATGCAGGCGAACCGCTTGTTCCAGGAGTGGAAAAAATTGAGCATCGACCTTCTAGCCGATAAGGACTCACAGTCAGAATCGATCATCTACGACGAGACCGCGAGGTTGAAGAAGGAGATTGAGGCTCGGGCGATGGCACCAGCGCTTACCGACACAGTCTTGTCGTCAAGGGAATCCACCAGACCTGATACGAGCTGGTTGGACAAATGCATGGCGCACAGGAACGCCTGGAGGCCGGCAGGTAGAATATCCCGACAGAACTCTGAGCTGCCACCGCCTTTGGCGTACCAGGCCAATGAGGCGGATTCGGTCTCTGCCCACCCACCATCCATTCGGCATCCACATCGAGCCCCGTTCAGTCCGATCAACGGCCAACTTCCGATCGCGAATCGTGGAGGGTTAACGGGCAAGAGACAGTCGGGGAGTATAGACCATTCGCGGGGGTATCGACTGCGATGAAACGCTTGGAAAACGAAGGGTAGAATGCAAGACGAGGTTGCCGGGATCGTATACTTCATGTTGTAATCAAAGTGTTAATATATTTGAAACAAAAGAGGCCACAATACCCAATGGATCGGATCTCGTCAGTTGCATTTTGTTACGGATGACGGGAGCGAATCTTACAATATACAATATTTTACAGATACATCTAGTGTTTCATGACCAAACATCTTCATCTAGCATTCCGCCGATGATATTCATACTGCGCTCCACGTCGAATTGTGATTGAAACGCAGCATGCCCACCCAAAGAGGATGAGGAAGATTGCGGCACGGAACCACTGAGCCTGGGTTTGACGCCAGGCTTGTCGGATGCTCCCACAGCACTCCCTACTGAGCTGGACTTGGCGGGTGCCTCCCGAGCGTCTTGTTGCGAAAGTGGCGCTAGATTGTTGAATTTTAAGGCACTGACGGCAGACTTCCGCTTTTCTTGGGAACCTGATTTGCGCTCTGCGGAGGGGGACGAACTACGGGAGGCGGGAGGTCGAGGGTATGCTCCGACCGCGTCATCCCCTTCAGAGTCCCCACCTCCGTCCGCATCACGAGGGTGATGTGAAGATGCGGTGGAAGATGATGACAGAGAAGACCTGCGTCGTTCCAACTGTTTGTTTGCTGGTCCAGCCGCCTCCAGAGATGGTTCGTGAGACCCAAGTCCTGTAATTATTTGCGTCGACATTTGCTGCGTTGGGAAATGTGAACTTGGTTGTGAAAGGTCGGCACGGCTCCGCTCTCGATGCCATTTGTCAGCGTCATCTTCCCGGCCGGACCCAGATCGCCTCGGGAGTTTCTTCACAGGACGAGCGGCCATCCTCTCTTGTCTCCTCTTTTCGGCAGGTGCGCCCAGGAGGTTGTCTACAGTGGGTACACGCTCCAAATCCACGAGGCTGATTGGTTCGGGTTCGGGTTCAGGTTCAGGTTCCAAACGCTCTACTTCAGCCTCTGGGTCAGAGACCACACTGGAACTTCGACGAGTTGAAGTATGAGGCTCATGCTCGGGGTTTCTCGGAGCAAAGTTGACAGTTTGGAAAGGTCGAGAGATAACGGCAGGGCGGATTGGCGCATTTGCTTTGAAACGCGCGGTTTGAGCAAACCCTGGTGATGGTGCCGCCGCAGGAAAGCCCAAAGGTCGCTCGGACATCGGCATAATGTATGGGGGTTTCTGACGACTTGACGGGGCAGGAGTAGAGGTCATCAGGTCGGACGGGAATGATGGCGGATAGAATTCCTAGCAGAAGGAGGTGAGCTACAAGATTAAATGGAATGATGCAGGCTACAAACCTCTGAAATATTCGGATCAAAGTTACCCCGAGGCTTGTGCCGTGAAGGGCCTGCAAGTGACGGCGCGAATGCCGCGCCAGGATGCAGTCCCCCCATAGGATGCTTTAACGAACTGGCGGGCTTGAAAGGAGACCCTGACAGACAAGGAACTTGATGAGTTTTTGGAAATGAGAGAAAGGATGTCTCTTCACCTTGCAGCGCAGAAGTAACCTTGTCATGGGGAGCTGGAGGAGTCCGCGGTCGAGGAATTTCATTGTCTCGAACTCCCGGAGTCGGAGGGTTGATTGCATAACCGACGTCGTGCTTCGGGAGTTTTTCGGGCCCGAGGCGTTGGTTGAGAGGCTCAATGTGGGCCGTAGTGCGTCCCTCCTTGGTTATCTTGCGCTTCTTTTGGGGTGAAGCGCTGTGGCCCAACGGTCCCAGAGCCGAGTGGGCGTACGCCCGTCCAGTGGGGATGTTGGCTTCAAACTGTTCACGGGCCTCTGCTTCCTCGTCGTATGTAGCAAATCCCCTATTTCTTGAGCGTCCCATTTCTTCTTCCTCGTCTTTCTCCTGCTTCACTGGTCGTTCTTCTCCCCAGGTTGATGCATCGACGACGAAACCACTGAGGTCACCTGTCAACAGGCTCAAAAGGGTGGGCAGATTTTTTGGAGTCTTGGAGGCCACTCGCTCGATGTAATCCACCATACACGCAACTCGTTGATCAAAGCCCGGGGATGGCTCTCGTGATGGTGGTACCAGGACGTCGGGAAGTTGGGCCAAGGCCTCTCGTCGCGTCGGATTGACCGCAAAGGGCGAGTCTTCAGTTACAGCGGTTGTAGTCGAGCCCGAAAGAATGACATCGCCCATCTTCGCGCGGTATAAGTAGTACGATATTAAGTTATAGTGGCGAATGGGGGAGGTCGTTCAGACTGTAATGCGGCAACTTCCGGTGCAACGCCGTTTCGCACGTTCAGACCCAGCTCTGGCAATGGACGAACCTGTTTTCACCTCAATGTCTCCCCTTCATAATCAATTTCTTGCTGAAATTCTATTCTTCACCTTGTTAATGATCATGCGTTTATACATGTTCCGCTTAAGCTTGGCAATATTCCGTCAAAAGCATACCCCAGCCAAACGTAATCACACCCTTCGATCGACTCATTTCGAACGGGAAGACTACAAGTTGTTCCGAACAAAGAACCAAGCAGATCGCGCGAAAGAAGTGGATTGGAGAATATATGATGGACTTGGTTTACCGGGGTTGCAACAATTATCTCTCGAAGCGCATCGCCCAGAGCAGAGGCCGTCGAATGGGAAGGACCACACTGCACAGCTCAAAGATCTCCAACTTGGTCTCACCATCGAGACCCTCCAGAGAATTGGGGTACAGCATTTTCTTGCTGGACGGCTGCGTGACAATCTCCCACAAAAAGTCCAACGTTCGTGGTCTAGGATCCAAACATGCCCGGAAACGAAAAGGAAATGCATACAAAATCGTAAGTCTACATAGTCATAGGTGGACGTGATAACACCGTAGCAAATAGCGCAAGACAAATAAAGGATAATCCGGGTTCCACAGAGAAATCGAAGGGGAGGAGGTTTTAAGAGGTAGACGAGTGGCGGCGTGCTATCCCAGAAGCTGCATTCGTGTGGGCCGTAGACTTCTTTGAACCAGGCGGCTTGAGGCGTTCGTCGGGAACGTACTCGCTGTCACCTTCTACGACCCCATCGTCTTCGTCGGAGTCAAAGTCAAAGTATTGGTATTTGACCGGAGCCGCTTTGCGTTTTCTGGAAGCAACGTCCCCAGCTGAACTCGGAGCAGCTGAGGAAGCCGGGTTGGTTCGTTGGAAGCCCAGCGTCGACGTCTGTTGAGATGTCGGACGGTGTAGAGAAGAGGTGGCAAATGGCCTTTCGTGAGTGGACGATGTCGCAACCGGGGCTGCTATCCTTGTCGGCTTGGTGATGGGCGCGGCAGCGCTAAGTGACGCACACTTGAACTCGTCAACGACCTTTGAAGCTGGTCGCTTTGGCGACTTCTTCTTTGGCGTGACATCCAAGTCCTCCTCCTCAGTTGGTTCTTCTTCACTCTCCTCTTCATCCGAGGAGAGGTCGGATCTTGGCACTGGGGAGAGGGAGGGAGGCCGAGCAAGACTTTCATTCTGGTCTGCTTTCGCCCCTGGCCGGGATTGCGGCTGCGGGGCAGGGTCGTCGAGGTCGAAAATGGCTAGTTTCCTCTCGCTCGCTGGCTTCTGTTGGCTCGGCCCCGTGGATGCCTTCGTCATGGAGCTCGGAAGAGGTTTAATAGGGCGATCTGCGGAGGCGGGCGTGCTGGATGCCGTGGCTACAGACGTCCCCGCGGCCTTCGAAGACTTGGTCACGCTACCACCGGCTATCGGAAGCGAAGGGTATGCATAGGGTGTGGGGGCCGCATCATCCGGCTTTCGCATTTTCCTAGGCACAAATCTTGGTCGGTAACATCAAACGCAAACGAAAATATACAACTTACGTGTTGAGCTTCGGTTCGGCATAATTGACACTCTTGCGAGCTCGGGTGGGCCGAGCAGAGGAAGACACCTCGTCACCGCTGTCGCCGTAGCTATCCACGCTAACCATGGAAGTAGGAAGAGAGGGCGCGGAGCTCGGATCTGGAGTCAAAGACTTCAAGCTGGGAGCGCTCCCTGCAGACTTTGGCTTCGACCTCTCCGTGCGTTGTGCTGGTGGCTGAGTCGCCTTCAAAGCAGCTTTCGGATCTGCACAAAAGATCGAAAAAGGTCGACACATTGGTCAGATAGCACAATATCTTCAGCTCACCATCCTCGGCATCAACCAAGACGCTCATAATTCCCTTTTGGATGATTTCTCGTCTAGGCGGGGAGTTTGTAACATCCGATAAGCCCGGCCTAGCATTGCCTTCGGTATTCTTGGTCTTCTTTCGAGATTTGAGGGTTGCTGGGATAACGGAAGTTGTCTCTTCTTCTCGATCTGCAAGCATCCCGGCCACCTCTTCTTCGTCATCAGGCGACAATGAGATACGGGCACGACTGGGGCCCAAAAGACCGGACTGTCT
>KN823102.1:98249-112554 GCA_000827465.1 Tulasnella calospora MUT 4182
CACTAGATTCGCAGAAGTTTGCGGTTGCTGTAACTCCCAAAGTGAGTAAAACTGCATCCATATTTGAATTATCGATGTCACTAATTGCCCATAAATCATAGCATGGGGTGTTTTCTGGCTTGCTATATCGTTTATTTTCTTCATTCTCGGCATCTTAGTTGGTATAGTCGCGTTCAAGCAGAGCGCGGAGCAGCAAGCCGCTTCAACGTTCCTAGACTCCCCAATCCACTAAGGAAAAACTTCGTACAAATAACCCCATATCTGTATTCTATCTTGGCATCTCAGACATTCGTAGCCTTCTAGTAGCTGTCTCATGTTGTATGTTGTATTCTGTCTTCTTCCAACGCTCGTAGCTGCTGACTAATGTGGCGTGACGCTTTGACCCATGCGACTCACCTGACGGGTTGGCCAAACAACTCCCGAAGACCAACCAAGCAGACCCGACTTCCGACAGCCCGAACTGTATATAAAAAAGCCTGAATTGTACCACCACCAATCTTCGTTGTACGATAGTCGACCGAAGCGACCTGTTCTTGGGCGAACCTCTCAACCCAAAGCCTTATCGGGGCTCTCCAACCACATAAAATTGATTTTCTGATGGACGGTCTCATCCACCACTGTCTCCGAGAAATTTCGTTCGACGGCGACCTTGGTGAGTTTCTTGGCCTTTGTTTTTCCGTAACCTGTCGTTGGTTCGAGTCCCAGAGGATCTTTGCTCGTTTTGAGAGTTCGCCTTAACCGCTTTGCCGTGACTGAAAGCTCAACGACGATTCCCAAACTTTACCAGGATGTGATGTTTCTCGCCTTAGCCACTTCATCGAGGAGTACTATTCTGGAGGATCCGATCCAAACATCAAGTCCCAAACGGTCGATGAAGCGTTTCGGGCTTTCGTTTGGTCGCTTGTGGTTCAAGAGACGTCCGTCAGCGTCGGATTAGTACCAGAAGGCAGTTCTCCTGTGTACATTGCTCCCCAACCTAGCGTGGTCCGGAAACAGGCAAAGGCGCAAATTGCAGCTCCTTCGGAACCCTCCAACTCTCCAGCAAAGCTTGAATCACTTGCCTCCGCCGAGGTTCAGGAGTCGAGTCTTCCGGAGTTGGTGCAAAAATATGGGGAAACGCTTCGCATCGCTGTTGACCACGAAACGTCATTCCAAGCAATCACTGGAACTCATGTTCGGGTACGGTTTCCTTCTGAACGCTGTATAGACCGATGGCTGATTCCCTCTCGGGCTTCCATTTCATTTAGTCGCCGAAGCTTGGGGCGATGACCTACACTGCGCTTCAATTTATCACACGTTCTCGAGTCGAAGGCATCTCGATGAAGGGACTAGGAGACGCTACAGGCTACGACCAGAAGACGGTTCACTATCTCGTTGGCCAACTCTTGGAGCTTGGACTAATGTGCGTATCTTTTTTCTCCTAACCGTACCGCTTCCTTATCACTCCCGGTCAGATTGAAGATCCGTATCAGCGGAATCTCGAAACATGCTTGCATTCATAAATACTTCTATCCAAAGAGCCGTTTCTATGTGGCCGAACCTGACACAAAGATTGACGTTGATTTTGACGTTGACGATGAAGAAGACCACCAAAGCACTCTAGCAGCGGATGACGCCGTCCCCTCAGACTCAATATTCGCACATGACCCGATCGATCCAAGGACTCTAACCATCGACTCCGTTCTCCGCTCACGGCTTGTCACCCTGCTCAAAAACTCTCCTAATCACCTTCACCGTTCAGAGAATATCATCCTGGCTCTGGTTAGCTGCATTTCTATCGATTCTTGCTCTCATCAATGACCTGAACCTGTCTCGTTGACTTTCAGGGCTGTCACAGCCCAACTCGATCGGACAGGAGATTCGTCAATCATCGAATACGAATTTTTATGAAAGAAGGTTGGATAGAAAAGGTCTACGCACCGAACAAAAAGTTCCCACAAAGCCGGGTGTTATGCATCCGTCTACTTGATCAGCACTCTTCTGAGGCTGAAGGTCTTGTCCCGGCGATCGAAGAGGGGCTCAAGCAGAGCGGTATCGGCAAGTTGATTCTATGCCCTGTTCTTGTCTCGGCCTAATATTTCCTGTCCAGACCCAAACTCCCAGCCCATTGTGAACGTTAGCATCCAGCATCAAATCCTTAAGCTGATACATGACTCAGGGTCGGAAGGGATGACAACGAACGTCAGTTTCATAATCTTCATAGCCTTTATTACTCCACGGCTTACTCCTTTTCTCCCCCCGTAGGATATTGCTGCTCGGTTAGGGAACCTGGACCGACGAACCCTCGACCACATGATTACCAAGCTCCTTCGAGATGTAAACCCTCCCCATTTAGCGGACCTCACCATCCTGCAGATGCGGGAATCGTTGAAGCGGGAGCACCGTCACAAGTACTACACGGTCCAACACTACGGTACTATGCTCGAAGAGATGGGAGCACCGCCGCCCGCCAAGAGTAGTCTCCCCGACACCGATGAAAGTGCTATCGGAGGATGGGGGTCTTTTACTGAGGATGCATTCTATCAAAACGAAACCGATTTGTTGACCACGGCTCCACCAAACACAAGGCTGGTATATAATCAAACCAAACCACCGATTCAGAAACGAACGAATCCTATAGGTCCAGATGGCAAGTACGTCAAGGGGCGTCCTCGCAATGAATGGTCTGGAGGTGTCTCGCGACCGGTCAAGAAAAAGAAGGTAGAGCCAAAAGATCAGCTGGATGATGAGGACCCCTCGAAACCTAAAAGACGCGGCAGAAAGCGGAAGGTCGTCGAGGCCGATTTAGAGGGTGACGGGGCCGGTCCAAGTGGGGTTTCTGGAGGTGCCGAGACCCAACCACCACTAAAGAAGAAACGAGGACGCCCGAAGAAATCGGAGCAGGCAAAATCCCTTACAATTGACATACAGCCGACTCTAGCGGCTCCCCTCCCGACCGCAGTATCACCAACTGTAGTCCATTCCTCAGACCCGGTGATCCTGGGAACCGCTGAGGCATCCCCTTCAGGAGATGTTGCCATGCAAGATGTGGGATTAACTCCCTTCCGGCCTCCACTTTCCGCAGCCTTATCCCCTACGACGGCAGTCCTGTCTACAGCAACCATTACTATACCACTTCCTACAGTCAATCCTGAAAGTATCGAGCTTGGCCACGCGACATCACTTCTACCTGATCAGGTGCAAGAAAGCCTGGCAATGGCGGAACAACGGGAGTCCCCAATACCAGGGGACGAGCGCCCTGCAAAACGAACTCGTCTGGGCGGTGGTGTTTCCTCTAACCAGGAGCATCTAGAGCCTCCCATATCCCCTGATGCGCTGTCTATTCTCGCCGATACCGCGTCACGTCAACGTACGTACATGCAGCAGTGTGCCACTTCCTTGTCCTAAAGTTTTTTTGCATTATAGCTCGAAGGACAGGTGTGAATATAACCTATATGCGACGCGAGAAGGAGATTCTTCATTTGATTGCCGAAGGTGGGGGCGTATCGCTCGCCGATTGGACCCTCACAAAGCGTCATACCGCCCTTGTCGAAAAATGGGATAAGGAAGGGCGTCCTGTCAGTGGACCTGCTGGAACGAGTTGCGACAAAAGAACAATGGCCAATCTTCTGAACACAATGGAAGACAACGGAGTGATCAAGAGACTCGTCACCACCGTCCCAGATGGCCCCGCTCGCAAACAGGTTCACATCGTTTTCATGCCGGACGTGACCGAAGAAGCCGTCCGTACCTTTGTGGGGACACTCGGAAATCGGGTTAATGCCGCCAGAGCCCTACCAAAGCACTCATATGGCTATGCCGACGTCACCTACAGGGAGATGAAAGTACCCTCTCGATTCGCCAGGATCAACGCTTCTGTGGAGGATGCTGACCTTGTCAAGGTCTCCCCGATTGACGCGCGCATGGAACTCCTTCAGGATGCACGGACTTGCGCCCAGCTTTTCGGCTTCATCGCAGGTCGCATGGCGCGGGCACGGGAACTCCACCTTTATACTCTTTCACAGCTCAGCGACTTAGCAGCAGAATCCAGCCCTGGCATCGTCTCCAGGTCCGACTCCATCGTTTCTACACAGTATTTCTGGACCGATATACCGATATCGACCTACTGCTCGATCGTTTCCGTGAACATGCACCACCCAGCACTGGAGGATATCCTTGCGGATGTGGAAAAGAGGGACACACTTGTCAGCGAGTTACCGCAAGATCTTCGGGATGTGTTGGAGACTGGAAAGGCCAGAAGTCGGTACAAGATCGCGGAAGTGCTGGACTTGTTGCGTCAGCTAGGTGTGGTGGTTCCCATTCAAGCGTCCGAAGGGGGATCGACGGTCAATGAAAACACGACGGGGACACCCACCAATTTATCTTTCATCGCCATCCAGCAAACTCGCACTCCTCCCGTGGACGTCCATTACTGGCAATTTAACCTCATCGCTCCCGTCTACCGGTTTTCTGACCCGGAAAAGCCATCCTTACTTGGGCATGTGCCTATTGCCACCGTGGAGGAAAGCGTTGAATATTGGATGGCATGTCGTGAGGCGGCACTGCGGAAGGACTATATTCTCGAAAGCGAAGCAGAAGCAGAAGCAGAAAATTCATCTGCGCAATTTGACGGAGACTCTGAGTTGCAACGCTCGATCACAAGATATGCCACTTGGTCCAACGAATATCGCCTCAGCAGCAAACAGATGGACTACCTCGCCCGCTTTGTCGATGGCGCCACTGGAACTATTCCTCAGCCAATGGATACTGAAAATGCAAACGATCCTTTCAACGTATTGTGTTACGCCGCGGCAGCACCACCGAGTGCTGTTACGCGGTACCTTGAACAAATGAGTAAAGATATCAAGGCCAGCCACGCACGCAAGGCACAGGAGCAATTCCGTCAGAAAAATGCTACAGATATGCAGGAGGATGCCAGAAAACTCTTAGCCTTAAAGGTGAAAGAAACTAAACAAAGGCTTCAAAGGGATTGGGATGCCGCCCTTGCATCCGTGCACCCGGGGCCACTCACCCAGGAAGAACTCAAGTCTCCTTCCCTTTCGCGTCTGAAAAGATCATTTATCGCTGCGGGCGGTAACCTTCAAGTGGCAGCGCTTCACTCCGCTATCAAAGAAGCGCTTAGCCCCAGGCCACCCCTCGTACCGTCTGGCAGCAATGCCAGGCTCCCCATCTCACGCCCCTCTAAGAAAGCGCTTTCGACGCCGAAGGAACCGCCTACGTCACCTGCTAGTGTTCCGCGTAGAGACGATGCGATATCCAGATCGGTTCTAGACCTGGTCAACAGGCAGCAGCCGCGGAAACATGAGACCTCTAAGGAGAAAAAGGAGCGACGGGCAGCCGCCGGCGGTGAGCGACCATAACTTCACCATTCCACCAATTACTGACCTTCCGGAATAGGGCCGCAGAAACGGGGTCAGAGATTCCTATGGAGTAGCGAATTCGACGAACTGGCCATCGACGCGACTTGCATCCTTGCTGCTAGGGGTCGTTCCAATGGGACAATATCGTGGATGGCAATGCCTCAAGTCTTCCCTGGTGTGGATTCGAATGGGGTGAGAACGAGGATATCGAGGCTGAGAGAGGATCCCGCTGTTCAAGCTTACATGTTCAAGCTGGAGGAGGCCTGGTACCACCTTTGGATGCAGAAGCGGGGAACAGAAGAACTTCCCGACAGCAACCCCGATAGTCCCGTGGATTTTGATCTGATCTCGCACGTGGTCTATCTCCGGGAGCATATAGACAAGCCGCGACTGTGAGTTAAAGTTACTCTCTAGTTTGAGGAATAACATTGACCGAGTCGTATTGTTTGTAGCCGCTCTGGTTCCGCCCAAAAGACGTCGGCTACGTCTGAGATAGATTTGCCTTCGAATATTGTGAACCTGGAACGAGATTTCGAAGTTCTCCGAGTGGCAGAAAGTCAAGACGATCAGTGGGACTTCATGTTCAACCAGCTTGGCGACGAAACACGGGAGCGGAACTTCTACCGAGAGTCACTCAAACACGGGCTTACTTCGCGTAGAGCTGAGCTCCTTCCAGATTCAGATGGCGTGGCAAGAGCGGCTCTTGCAGTAAGTCGTTCCGTGGACTTTGGGGGAATTATCTCTGAGCTTACATTTCGAATAGATGGTGCTTGAAACGCCTGGAGAGTCCTATAAAGTCGACATCGCTGATTCCATGCTCGGGAGCTGCGGAGAACGGCATGTATCGAGCGCAATCTCCAACCTAGAGAAAGACAACTGTATTACAAAGGTGATAAGCGATTCGGCCAAGCATGTCCCTGGTCGTCACTGGAGGTGGCAGGAATGGTTAGCTTCTTGCTGGTCTCTGTGACCGCTTGTCATTAATACCTTGTTTTGTGATTTCTCAGGTTGGAAGACTTTAAATCAGGACCACTGCACCACAAACTTTACAGCGGGGCCCAATCATTTGTAGACGACCTTGAAGCCGATGGGCAACAGGATCTGCCTTATGTCATTAGTGATGGAACCATGGTTGCTCTGCTGAACATCGCATCTGAGGACAAGGTAAAATTCCGTGTCGGAGATACCGTTGGGAGAAAAAGCTGAGTTATACCTCGCTTAGGTTGCAATTGCGGTCGACACATCCCACCCAGCTGAAGTAAGACATGAAGTGGATGGCAACAGCAAGAAAGTTGGTGAGTGGAACACCCATGGAACCGGGCTTGAATGCCTCCGAGGGTTCTAACCATCGCAGTTTATCTTCAGTGGATGATCAACTGGAAACGTCTATCAACGTCCGCCTAAGGCAGCTTCGGATCCAAAATATCGGTGATGACAACCCATTACCCATCAACGAGCCCGACGGCAGCGCGGAACCAATGATGGGGGTCGAACCTACTACCAGCTCATTCCCGCATGGCATTCCTCCCGAAGCCGGTCAGAGTGTTTGCTGCGCGGAAGAGGGCGCACGTTCGGGTCACGAAGTCTTCAACTGCGACGGGTGCCTTCAAACTGCTCGTTGGAACGTCCTTTCCACTCTCAGTGAATCCGACCGCAAATGGGTAGAGCGTTCTATGGAACTTGTTGACAACGCTGGGCCTGAGGGTCTCTCTCCGACTGTGAGCGTATACTTAGTGTTGCCCACATATTTCTGTTGCTGACGAACAGACTCGACCACGGTTTTAGATGCTCGATCTCGACGATGCGAAATGGCAGCTCCTCGATCAATTGACATATGCGACCGTTCCCCTCGCGTTCTGGGCTGGGTACACTTCACCGCTTCTCGTCGGTGGCAAGTATGCTTCAGCATGGACTGTCTCCATCCCGATACCAGGGAGGGGCGTCAATGATAAGAGTCATGTGCGCATGGTCCTTCCGAGGAGATGGTTAGACATCCATGGCAACCTGATAGAGAAGACTTGGAATGCTGCATTGAAACATGTTGTCAGTTGGGTGTGGCTGCGTCCCAGGATATCTCTGGTATGTCCCTTCTACCCTGGGCCCCTGTTTCAGCGATCGAATTGTTGACTTCTCAAATAACCTACAGTTGCACCTTCGCTCGCGAGTCAAACCCTTGTTTGATCGGCAAGAAACATTGGAAATCGTGATCCACCTGGTACGGAAGGATACTCTTGCCCTCCACTGGGATCCGTCGATCGTTGGAAGTGGTGCGAGAGAGATCCAAAGCTTGACTGATGATGAGTCAAAGAAGGTTTGGATTTCCGTGGAGGATGAAGGGATGGAAGAATCATGGTATACCTTGCCTGCTTGAAAGGACGAAAATGAAGTCTGAAAGAAAAAAACGAAATAAATTATTCTTTGTTTCTATTCGTCAACCTTATTCTATGTATCTTAGCATCTCGCTCAAAACGTTCTAAAGACAGTTGGGAGTGAGAACATCAGAAGCAAGTTGACGTTCAAAATATATTGAGAGCTATCTACTGAGACGGAGAAACAGGAGAGGACAGAAAGGAATGAGCACCTTGGGCTAAGGACAGACCAAGTTCTAAACGACAGACCCAGGTAGAGAAAATGAAAGATAGAGAACGAGACATTAAATCAAAAAGGCTCATAGACCCGGAAATCGCCACTATCGTAGTCGGAATGGCTCCTCTGGAGGAAATTGACACTGAAGCCCAATGAACGATTGACTGGAGTCGCGGCGATAGAGACGTCGGACAGTCGGTCGTATTCCTCTCCTCCCGAGCTCCACCCATCGTGCAAATCATCGTCACTATGGACCGAGCCATGAGTTGGAGACATCATAGTGGGGCTTGACGGTCGAGTAGTGGAAGGAGAGATCGACCTTGACGTTCCCCACGCTGCTTCCTCAGGCTCGTAATGAGACGATGAGTCGCTCATATGGGAAGCGAAGTTCGACGAAAAGTCGAGCGTAGGAATAACGAACGAGCTCGTCACATCCAGTTCATTCGGCAGACTGGCAGGAGGGTAGAGGGAAGCCCGACGCTCTTGGACTGGCTCTTCAAATACCTCCCGTTCCTCCACCAACTCGCACCACCCTTTTCCTGCATCTCCAATCGCCTTTCTCACCATCTTTTTGTCCCATCCGTTGAACACGACTCTGAGACTCGTCACCATCCCAGTGGTTTCTCCTCCATAACACTCGCAGGTGGCTCCTTTTGACCAAACGTCCGCTCCATCGAGGCGAATGAAGAGGGACGTTACGCGTGTTGCGTGTTGCGAGTGCGTGACGTGGAGGTCCCGAAGCTCGGAGAGCGGGAGGAACGAATCTGACGTGTGCGAGGCGGGCAGGGGTGCACGTCTGGATGTAGGGGGGTACAAGGGAATGGTGAGCGAGGTAGTGACACCCTTGACGAGGGGGGTTGCAGCTGGAGCGGCAAAGTAGGTTGAGAATTCGATGGACGGGACAGAGTCCTCAGAGTCGACCGCGGAGAGCGCAGGCGAAAGTGGGGACTTGTTCTCCTTGGCCTTGAGCTTGTCAGGAATCCTCTCGGTTTGCTTTTTCTTGATCTCCTTCTTGATCATCTTCTTTTGAGCCGACTTTCTCTGCTTCAAATCCCACTCTGCCTCCCATAGAGCGCGAGTGTGAATAGGAACGTTGTCCACGATGTTTTGGAAGACGTGGCGGGTGCTGCTAAAGTTCCTCGCCGTGCCCAGTCCCACTTGCGAGACGGAACGAGGGATGGTAGGTGCTCTGGGCAGCTTTGGAGCCGAGAGCGGTCTCCCAAGTGCTACGCGAGTTGGGAATGAAAGGTTGGATCCAATTGGCTGGGCCCTTGCACTGCCGTATGCGTGAGTGTGCAAGTGGTGAGAGAAGGATGAAGAGAGGGATCCGGTGTGATGGGTCGCTGCTGATACGTTTCGTTCTACGCTGATGATGAGGTTCTCCAGGGGCTTCTTGAGGCGACTACTGCCTGAAGCAATGAATTGGTCCGCCGTCCGAACGGCGGACCTCAGTAGGCGAAACATGTTGGGCGAGTCGGTGTTGGACTACCCTGCAAGGTGTAGTGTAAACAGTCATGTTCGTAAACGGGCGAGTGAGTTGCACATTACCTCTCTGTTTCTGCCTGGAAGCTAGAGATTGGAAGGAAAGAAAAAGTAGCACGAAGGAGCCGGGTGGTTATATGGAGGTGGAGGGAATTATTCGAGCGGAGTTTGAAAGTGGAGCCGCGTAATGTGACGGCAGTGTGGACCCTGAACTCGGCGCGCCTCAAAGGCGTTGCAGGTTTCTCGTCTCCAGCGGATGGCTTCACTTCCAGTTGTCTCCCTTGTCCCTCCCCTCCCATAACCACTCAGCACATCAATGGCAGGAAAGAAACGTGCAGCAGACGGCGAAGCTACCGCTACAAGCTCAAGACGCTCCAAAGCCGTCAAAGTCTCTGACGGTGAACATAGCTCACCTGGGGCGAAACCAGCCTCAACAGCGAAGAAACCCGTATCCACGTCAAAGAAGCCTGCCTCGGCCGCCAAAAAGGCCCCAGCGGCTGAGGAAAAGGTACCTATATACGACCCGCTTGTCGAAATGACGAGACTGTCTGACAGTTCTCCTATTTTTGTAGACCATTGTCCCTACGAGCGATCAATTCCTGGAGCATGCTCTCCCTCTACATGTCCACGTAACACACACTCCACCAACATCAGAGGTACGCTATACCGATAGTCCATTCACGTCGTACGTATCCAACCTAAGCGCCCATTTCTGTCTCCGATATGCAGGTGCCCGGCTCCTCGACGGACCCAACACCCAACATGTCCACCGACCCAGGTTTCGTTGCCTCCATGACTCTCGCTCCTGGCGTTTTCGGAACGGGCTCTTTCGGGTGGAAGGGTTCTCGTCGCGTTGCTGTCGAACTCCAGAACGCTGACGGAAAGAAGGAGAAGGTTATGGTGATGATGTCATTGAACGCCACCGTCGTCGGCAGCAAACCGGGTTCCAAGGCGCCCAGTTCCTCAAAGGGAAAGAAACCCGCCGCCTCCAAGTCGAAGAAGAAGAAGAAAGAGGAGGAAGAAGAGGAAGACGACGATGACGATGAGGACGACGACTAAATCGCAACTTTGTACTTAACGTTTTCCGCAACGCCTCCACTGTTTCCGAACCGAACACTGCTTTTAATACTTGGCACAGAATAGTAATATACATGTACGATAACGCGACACATAGTAGAATTACGCCCCACCAACAAAGCGGCTCGGTCCAATAAAGCTGAAGAAGGAGTAGCCGATTTGGGGACTCGGATCGAGTCCGCTGGGCGGGGGATAAACAGAATCTAAGGTGAGGAAGGTGGAAAGGGATACATGGGCCAATAGATATTGGGTGGGGTGTGAGACCAGAATGAAAGGCAACCAAGAACCGAGAGAAAGAGAAGATGGAAATCATGGAAACTCAGGAAACCGTGCTATAGACATGGGCGGACCGCGCTAGTCGCTTTAATATATGTCGTCGTCAAGCCCAGCGCGTCGTTCGAACTCCCATCTTGGAGCCTGGCGAGAGGCAAGAGCCCTGTTCGAGCGATCCTGGTAGTCCTTAATTTTCTTGGACTGGATAGCTGTTGGCAGGGGGTGATCAGTTTGACCGAATGGGGACCAGCAAAATGACCAGGGGTGTACATACCAAGAAGAGGGAACGACGAAGCGGTATGTTCGATAGTGGCGATGCAGAGCCGCAAGTCATTTTCTGAAGAGCGCATTTCCGTGGCACTCTCGGGCGTAGGAGATGGCGACAGCTTGAGGGACTGAATATTGTCGACGAGAACCATGCACACAGACGTCAAGAGGAACTGCAAAAGAAAAGCAAATCGGGGGTTAAGTCACTTGTTTCCAGGAAATATTACCGGGTTACGACTCACCCCAAGCAACAAACACGGGTGCTCTTGAACCTCTTGAATCACGGTGGTATTCACACCAGGCGCAGATCCTCTCATCCTTGCATCCAACTTCCTCACTTCATCACCGAACAACCGGATCGCTCTGACCGCTCCTTTCGCGGCGCTCAACTCGAGCATCCTGATGCTGCGCAACGCCTGTCGACGACTGTCGCTCTCCGCGGGTAGACTGACCGTCAACGCTCTGGACAAGCGGCACAATTGAATCGTCGCGGTGTTGATGAACACGTGGCCGACGACGCGTTCGGCCAAGGGGCAGTAGATTTTGGCTGCATCTAGCTTTGTTAACGGAGCGACGGAGAGCATCTCGTGGTTGCGGATGGGCAAGTGTTCGGTGAGGAGGCATTGAACGGAGGCGTGGAGGTTGTGTAACGTCTCGGGCGAGAATTCTGTGTCATCGAGAGGAAGGCCAGCTAAAGAATGGGCACGATTGGCATTTTAGTACGATGGTTTTCCAGTCGCACAGACGACAATGCGCACCATTGACTTTCCCGAGCAGCTTGTTCGCTCGCTCCATCAACGCCAAACCCTTGAGATAAGTAGCAAGCGGGTGGGAGGAGCCCTCAGGTTCATCAGGCGGCGAAGGGATTTGAGGAGGGTTGTTCTCGTAGAGCTCCCTGAAGGACGTGTTCTGGAGCCTAAGGGCGAGACCCTGAACGAAACAAAGACCGCAGCAAACCCCGTCAGCGTTTTTTTCGGACCATGAGACCCCTCGTTTGAAATACGAACCGATTCGTATGTCTTTGCCGGACGGGGGAAAACCGTCGTAGGGGTAACAGGGTCCCTCGTCAGAGGCGTTCCTCCAATGAGACTAAAGACGGCATCGTAGTACCACGACTAAGTCACGGGTTCCATGTCAGCTCATCCCCATCCAAACCAGACACAGGCGAGAAGGTGATGCGAACCTGCCAGAACGTCCATATCCGCACACCGAGTTCATAGGTATCTTGCGGCCGACCGAGCAACGTGTTATCCCACAGGCTTTGTCCGAATTCGGGCGCATGGCCAGGCAACATTTCTTCCAACACCGATTGGTCGATCAGGTGCAACTTGCAGGTGACCGTCATCCTCGAGTTGGCGGAGCTGATCATCGACCCTTCGTGCAACCTCCCAGTCTGGAAGAAGTAGTAGGACAACAGGATCGAAGCTTGGAGATAATCCAACATCCGATCGACCCGTGACAGCGATTCGTTCAAGTACGCCTGAGTTTTGGCGAGGAGAACCTGGGCGGACGGGCACGTAGCGGGCAGGTGGTGCTTCTCGGCGGTGGAGTAACCTGGGGTCCACTCGGTGAACGCTTGTCCGACGAGCAGCATGGCGTTGACGAGGGCTGGGTGGGGGTGCTTGGATTCATCGGGGTCTCGCAAGCGAGCGAAGACGCGTTCCGGGAGGAGTGGGCATCCAAGTCGTTGGGAGCCGGTGAAGAAGATCTGAATGCTGGAGAAAAGAAGAAAATTCAATAATTCAGTGAGAAATCACAAATGACGTCTCGAAGCGGATTTTCGTTTTTCGAATGCCCGGATAACTTACACTTTGTCCCGGTCAGCTGGAGGCATATCTTGCACCTGGACGGCATGGAGAAGCGGGTCGTGGATCGGCATGGAACCGAGCGCCGGATATGGCCCCACTGCCGATTGACCAGCGGAAGAACCATGAGATGGTGTAGGAGAGTGGGACTCCCGAGTCGATAGCGTTGATGACGAACCTGTATTGTCAAAGCGTGACGCAACCCAAAGAAGCAAGGGAGGGCCGGCAACGACAGAGGGAGAGGACGATGTAAGTTAGACGCCTTGTTGTCATGATAAGACACCATCCCCAAGACACCAAAAAATGCCGCCGAGATTGTCCCCCGCCCATGATCATTTGCCCAGAATGTCTTATGCCTTCCGACGATCGCGGCGTAAACCCACAGAAGCCGTCGATTGACACACGGGCAGAGTGGGATGATGATGAATGGGCTGGGGGACCATCCGGATATGGAATGCCGTGGCTGCGCGCGCGGCGTGCACCATGTGGGCAATCCCTTCCTTTCGAAGGGGGGTATGTTCGAAACACAACAGAGAAACACAAACTCGCCTGGCGAAACTCCCGCATACTCACCGTACTCGGTCTCAGAGGTGCCGCTCGTGGACGACCGCGAATGACGTGAGGAGCGAGCAAGAGGAAGAGGGCCGCCGGCCGTGGGTGCGGGGGGGAAGGCGGAGGAGGAGGCGGAGGAGACCTTGGTAAGCAGCGAGTCGTATTGCTCTTGAAGCCTGGCTAGCTTGGCTGCGAGCGCCTCGCCTGCAGTCATCTGAGGTTTAGGTCGGGGCCGTACTGGAAGGGTGACATATTGGCAATCCGCTTGTGCGCCATTGCAATTGGAACAGGACGGCTGCTGTGCGTCGCATCTCTGGAAGGTAGTGGCCGATGGTAATCCGCGAGCGATTAGATGAAAACGAGAGTCAAATGAGTACCATCGATGAGTAAGGGATTACCATAAGCGAAAAAAAAAAATCTTTTGTGGTTCTCACCTGCTTCCGCTTTCGGCATCTGGTGCATGCGAGGCCACGACCGAGCATGCTCCCTCTGGATCGGCCGCTGTTGGAGCCTGAGCCGGAGATGCTGGGTGGTGAGAGCGAGTGCTCGTCATGGGTGTACTGGCCGTCGCTTGAGAGGTGGGATTCGTGGCTGAAGTCGCCGCTGCTGGTTGTTGATATTGGTGAGAGCGACATTGCTGGAGGGTGGCGCGAGGAAAGGGAGGGAGGGAGGGGGGAGGGAAAGGATGTTTTTGTGACGAGGGGAAAGGTCGAGGTATTTGAAGTATCGAGATGGAAGAAGACCGGCGTCAAGGGACTGGGTCAGGGGGGGGGACCGGTGGGGGTGCTCCTTCCAAGGGATGCAGCAGGCGGGTGAGAAAGTCGAAATCGGGCGTAACAGAACAGAAACCTCGAGAGGACACAGGGACAAAGGTACAGATGGAAGTGGATGGGAGGGTCAGAG
>KN823103.1:13155-24695 GCA_000827465.1 Tulasnella calospora MUT 4182
GCCGTGTACCTTGCTCACCATATATTATCAAGTAGATTACAGGAGTTTACCGAGATATCGATAGTTGCGTTATTGATCTACCAACGGTATGGAGTGCTATAGAGTCGGAGCCGTACTATGGGCGCTACCAGGCCTCAGGTAGTTCGCTTATCACACTACGCCGATGAGTTTTTTTCCTGATGCATATTACCTGCGGAAAGTATTCGCCTGAACCCGGCTAGCCTGCCAAAGACCAGGGTTGTTTCCCACAGTTCAAGTCATGCATGATCTACACCCCCCCGATAAATCTGCTCTTCTTGCTTTCGTGATGCGGTGGATGATCAGCGGAGTACTCAGCAAGCTTCTATTACCCTCTTTATTTCGCTCTATCGAATTGTCAAGCGTGGCGACCCGTGCGATTCGGGGCAATCGCAACGGACAAGGTTGACATACGAAGCTCACCACCGCACATACTTAAGTACACGATTATGCAAAGCAAGATATAGCCTACCATCTTTATCTGTGGTGGGGCCTGGGGAAAGGACAACGTTGACTACCCTAACAACGGGCAGCACGGTGTATATGGCTGACCAAAATGGTTAACACCCGCGTTGTTTCTGTCGACCGAGTCGACTAGCGAAGCGGGAAGAGACCGGGTAGACTCGCCGCCATCGGTACGACTACGGCCAGTACGACACGGTAGCATACGTACATTTGGCATTTGGAGGGAATGTAGTGCGTACTGTCGTAGGCTGTGATGAGACTTCGGGGAAACAACATGAGACACCGGCTTGGTGGAGAACGAAAGCCCAGATTCCATAATAGGCTATGGACGTTCATTATAAATATTAAAGTCTTACAACGTCGTCGTCCCAACAAACGGCGGCGGGGTTTCGAGGGACGGTCTGCCGGCGACATAAATGGTGTAAACCTCCTCCAGAAGGCAAGTTACGGGGCGAAAGCCTGGCGTTCGGTGTTATCGCCATCGAGATGCCTGTCCTTTCCTCAATCCAAGACCTCAATACTACTGTTCCGGAATCTCATTCACCGTGTGTGCATGGTACAGTGGATAAATATTATGAACCAAGTCCACTCGACATCGCTACCTGGGATATTTGAAATACGATGCGGTATATTTAAAAACAATACTGTATTAGAATGGCGAGAATAGCTAAACATTCGATATTCCAAGTTATCGAGAAGACCCCCAGCGCTGGAACCCTACAATAAGGGTCCCTCCAGCAATCAACCCCTGTATCTCATCCAACTGGTCCTTGCAATGACCCTCTAGGTCCCAGTCATTGTCATGTGCAATAGAAATGGCTTGGAGAGGTGAGATGTGGGCCCGTTCCTGGCTCGCGATTGCCTGATGGCGCCGGAGGACCACCCGATGGAGCGACTCCAGTTCTGACATGGTATTGATACAGAAACACAATGTGCGAAGTCGAGGGAATGCTCTTTGAATCTGGTCGCCGAGGCTGTCAATGCAATCTAAAGGATTGCAGCGATCGCCAGAGGGCCGGCGACCCAGGAAGTGCAGATCGGTTATATTCCCTAGACCACCCAACCCGGCAATAATCCGCATAGTCCGGTCGTAGGAAAAGTTAGATCCCAGCGAGAATTTGACGGCAGGTGATGCGTTGAGTGCTGCGCGGGCCATGTTGATGAACCAGTGCAGGAAAGCTTCGGGCTCCCCTCTGGTGCTGAAATGCGACCTCCTACGACCAATCGTAGCAACCGAAAATTTGTTTCCATCGATGGAAAATATGGTATCCGTCACCTTGATTGCGTTCTCAATCACATGGGCGACGTGGGCAAGAGAAGAAATGGAGTCTGGGCTCGTTATACGAGTCTGGCAGACGACCACCTCCTTGCAGGATGGGAATCGTATCATACGGACAAGGGTGTCAGCGGTGTACAAGCATGAAATTTCGCAGTATGATAGATGGGGTAGGCAAACGGGTTCACTGGGCATGGGAAGCGTGGTGGACTCCGGGGACAGCTCCATATCCCTGAGGCAGAGGTACTCCAATCGCGGGCTTCGTTCGAATATTTGAAGCAATTCTGGCACTGAGGGTGGCATTTCGCATGGGCCGCTGATATGAAGGTACCGAAGGCGCTCGAAGTTCACCGCACTCCAGACGACTGGGGTGCACCAAAGCTCGAGTTTCTCCAAGTGGCAGGGATCGTGGGGGTCCAGTATATCGAGAGGCTCGATGTCATGAGAGCGGAGAAATAGTTTTCGCAATTTGGGTGCAGTATTATTTCCCAGCTTCGGTAGCACGGCGAAGAGTTCATCACCCTGGTACCCGAGATCGAAGCTGACGTCCTGCCATCGGGACATACATCGGCCCAACTCTCCCCAGAGGAGCCCTCCGGGCTCTTCGTTCCAAAGGGAAGATGAGAGTGTTAATCCAAGAGACCTGGACCGGATCAACGCGCGCTTCAAGTATCGGAGTTCGTTCCAGCCGTCCGAGCCGTACCACCGGGTCCACAAAGTGGGTGAGTCAAGCACCAACTCGTTCCACGTGCGGCAAACGAGTAGAATGTTTGCGAGGAAGCGCTTTGGGCTACCCGCATCCTTCAAAGCTATCTGAAGGATGCTCGTAAGAAGTTCCGGCGGTAGGTTGTTCACAGGAAGGCCCGCGTTGTGCTGCTCCTGGGTCGCAATGATTGCGGCTTCGGCATCGGGACGGACGTTTTGGGGCACGCTGTCGGGAGCAAGTGCAAGGGTAGGGAAGGGGTGGGGAGATTGTCCTGACTTGCTTAGGAGAGGCTCTTCTTCTTCGACACTGGCATCAATTGTAGGGGAGGGAAATCAGTACCAGAACATCACTAACTTAGGCTAAAACCTTCACTCCTGTTCTGATCTTAAGTCTCTGGTCTCCCTTCTATGAGCGAGTATGCGGTCAAGGTCAGCTTGCAAAGCTGCTAATGTCTCTGAATCTATGGGCGGCGAATCCATTTCACGATAGGGAGGGTCTTGCTTGGTGATTCAGTGCGTCGCGGGTCGATCAGGGACCCGGGTATCCCACAGTTCAGTTCGTGATCTACGTCGCCAGATAAATCCGCGCTTCTCCTCGTGTCTTGGCCATTTCATACCACTTTCAATGACTAGTGAAATGGTCATGAAAACCTTTAACAATCTCATTCTGTCGCTAGATCGAGATGTCAGGCGTCGCGAGCGGTGCTGCTTGGGGCAATCTTTTTGGGACAATGACGACCTACGATGCTCACCACTTGACTTATCTACGCGTACGACTACATTTGATTATGCGAAGCAAGATACAGCCCGCCGTCTTTATCTGTAGTGAGGCTTGAGAAGCGTACAACGTTGGGTACGCCAATGACACGGGGCAGCACGGCGGCAAACGCGAGTTCTCCGAATAACCTCAGGGTCCAACCAGGGGCTTCCTTTGCCGCTCATCGAATGAACGAACAACACGCCAGCGGCTTGCTACTTACCACCATCCCCTTCTCGTCCTTCCATGGCCGAACCTCCAACGACGGCACAGTCGGTGGGGACGTTCGTCGCAGCATATGCAGCAGCTACTACAGTCAGTGTTATACCAGTGTTGATCGTCAATCCCAAACGATACGACAGGTGCGCGGAAATTTCGAACATTTCCCCCGGTTTTTTGACATCTTCCCTGCATCCCTTACTGAATGTGACTTCTTAGGCCAAAATGGGAAATGGCTCTGAGGAAGGCTCTGGCAGAGTCGAAGCGCAACTTCCGACTTGCGCTGCTGCCAGTGGTATTGCCCATCGTCTACCGCACGGCTCATCGTTTTCTCACTCGGCGTAAGGAAGAACTTGATGGATCAGACCCTTCGGTATCCGGCAACAAACACCTCCGAATAGTGAAGAAGCTCTACAACGTTCTCCCGGCTCTACTTTCTTCACCTCTTTTCATCCTCCTTCCAGAGGCAATCCGGGTCCAGGTGGCGTTGTACTTCCTCTCGACGGCCCTTTACAACTTCGCCCGCCTCAAAGCGCGACCCCAAGTCAAATTCGAAGATGACCACGACTCGAAGGACGTTAAAGAGAGGAGAATGATTTGGCAGAGGTCGGGGAAGGAGATTTTGGAGAATTGGAGGGATTACTTGCCCCCCGTGTGGACCGTGTCCATGCTGGCGAACACGTGCCTGTTGTGGTCCTTCATCTTTGAACCCCACGCCTTCCCAGAGACCTACCACGACGGGTTCATCGAGGTACGACCCAGACGACCTATAGGCAGATCGTATACTAACGGATATCTTGGACACAGCATTGCCGGCGGTATTTGCCAATATCCCGGACCCTCGAGGACGTTCGGCGAATCCTCAACAACACCGACCATGCTAAGAGCATATGGTCATCACCTCACAACTACCTCGTCTGCGAAGTTCTCCACCCGACGGAAGTGTCCTGCAGGAAGAACTTCTTATCCGCCTTCAAAGAGGAAGCAAACCGGTTTGCGCCGTGGGCGGCTGGGGCGACGGCTGTCAGCATGCTGTTCTCCGGGAGATTCCAGTTCGGGAAACGGAGGTACGTCATTCCCGGCGCCTTCTGATTTTGGGTTCTGTTGAGAGCTATGAACTGATCGAGTGGATGACGTTGCTTAGTTTTACTACAATCGTTTTCGACTTCGTCAGCTCCGCCTTCAGGGGAACCACGTATCTCTCTGGAAGCGTGACAACGATATGGGCTATCAGCTGCGTCTTGCAGCGGATCCTTCCGGTGAGCAAGTTCTCCAAAACTCGATGGATCATCAACAGCTCTCGTGAGTCGTGTCCACTCTCTTACGGATCCTAATGTATGGATTGCTGAGGGAACATCCGCGTCGTAGTCTCAAGCATGTGGATTCTCCTTCTTTCGCGGGGCCGACAAGTCGCCATTTCACTCTTCCAGTTCCGGTTGGCAGTTTACAGCGTGTGGAAAATATACAAGTCTCGGGGTGGTCGGAGTATCAAGTACGTCTTCAGGCTTTAACAGCACCGCACCTTCCGATTCATACTTATTTATGCTTGTTACTAGGCACGGAGACCTCTGGCTTATCGCGGCATGCTGGGTGGCGCTCATTCATTACAAAGACCGTACGGTCGGAAAGCGCATCACGGGCATCATCGGACAGTTCATGCGTATGGTCGATGGCAGCGAATTTGAAGAATGGAGCAACGAGAAGAGGAAGAACGAGAAAGGAAAAGGAAAGGAGGAAGGACACGGAATCAGCGGTAGTGGATCCGTTGTTCGACCTCAACGACCACAAGCACCAAAGCCGTATTACCCACCGAAACCGGATTCGAGTCAAGGAGGGTATGGTTCCTATTCTCCTGGTCCAAGCTACTCGGGCCCCAACTCTGGTTCTTCAATGCCCTCGTACCCCACCGCCAGAGGCAATTCCTCCAACACCGGGAGCTACTTCCCGCAGGTCACCCCGGCCCCTCCTCCACCACCACCTTCGCAGCCCTACCAACCCCCACCCTCGCAACAACAGCAACCTCCACATCCTAATTCAGTACCAGCTGCGGGCCAACCCTCGAATTTCGACCTGTACAACAAGCCTTTTGGAGGGGCTGGACCGATGGCACACTCGGAACCAGACAGGATCGAACCCATGCAGAATCTTGGAGCTTCAGCCATGAATAACCGGTTCGAGAACACGAGCACCCCACCTCCGAGGGACATTCACGAGCCGCTTGAAGTCTCAAGAGGATCCGCAGGGAACTTCTCGCCAGTTGAAGCCTCACAGCCATTCTTCCCGGTGATGGTGGACCCACCTTCGCGAGCCACTACGGCTGGAGATCCCTTCGCCGACTCCAAGAGGGTGGTGGTGGATGATCCACACGAGCTCTCAGAAGTTGGTTCCGGATCCGCCGCCGACATTTCCGGATCAACCGCCAGCGGAGATCTTCTCGTGCACGTTGAGGCATCGCGGGAGATTGGAGAGGAACATCACAGGGATGACGACGTTCGCTCCGTCGACAGTGACGACAGGATGTTGAGGATCGATTTCAGCAGGGATTTGGCCGAGTCTCCTCAGAGCGGCATTTCTCTCTTGCCGAGAGTGGAAGGAGAAGGCGTTGTGATGACCGATTCGATGGGAAGCAGTGGGCTTGTTCACGTTGAGAAGCCGGCGCAGTAGTAGCACTTTGATGCAGGAGGCGTAGTTGTTCATGGACCTGTGACCTTTTTATGACGTTGCACGCTAATAATGACGAAAGAGTATCTAGTTCTGGCAGTTGTCTAGTATCGTATCTTTACGCTGGTCTGCGTGCCTCTCCGTACTTCGAAGAACACTTCACACCTGCTTAAGGGACGGAAGGGGAACCTTTCCCGGGAGGGGCGTTGTACTGTCATTCAACAAAGATTCAACCAAAGTAGATCCATGAGGTATAATATCGGAAGGGAACGAAAGAACAAATAGAAAATAATCGCTAAATTTGAGAGATAGCAGACCAAGCACAAAGACCAAAATCCAGATCCTATTTAAATCCGAGCACAGACCAGAGTGCAGTGGTCTGGGGCAGGAAGCGGAGCCGGGTGGCCACAACCGTCCCTGAAAGCGTCAACATGCACCGAATTTCTCTTCACGCATATCTGGAAGTTCTTCATGTTTATACTTTCTGTAGGAATGCGTTAGGTCTTACTTGCAGCTTAGTTGCTACCAACCTCAGGCTTTTGCTCTTCGGCGATCGTCGGTTGCAATCGCGTGGCGCAGCTGTACAGCCGCGCGTCACGTGATTCCCGCCCATTGTACATGTGTATGGACGGGACGTGGAACAAAGAAACGGTACACCCCCTTTCTCTTCCACCACCTCACAATCGTCCACACTCAAGACACCAACATCGTTCTTTCACCAAACCTCGCTCCTACCATCTTACCGCTGACAAGTTGATCAATGAATTCATCCTCTGACGATGCTGGAAATCCTTCTCCCGAGGCATTGGTGCGTCCACCATCCGAATTCCCGCAGGAAGAACGCGTCGTGCGGCGGGCACTGACATGTTTGACCACCACCAGAAACAAGTACTCGATTCCCTATCGGAGTATTCCATCTCGATTGGGCGAATCAAGTTTCACAAAACCGCTAAGCTCGCTGGCGAGGGAGGTTTTGGGAAAGTGAGACTCGCTCACCTTCGCTCGGGCTCCATGATGCAGTTTTTCGAGAAGCCAATCACCGTAGCGGTGAAGGAGCTTCACCCAGCGGGGACGGAGATGCCTTTGAGAACTGCATATGTAAAATCGATTGAGTTGTCCTTCCCCTCAGCGGTACTCGATTGTTGATTTTCCTCTTTCCCATTCAGCGACTTGCAAGGGAGATGAAAGTCTGGGCTGCTTGCAAGCACGAAAACGTTCTGGAGTTCTGGGGGTTTCATCTCAGCAAAGACTTTCAAACCGCTTACCTACTATCCCCGTACATGAAGAATGGCAACGTGAAGGATTACCTCGTTCGAGAGGCACCACCGCTGGAACATCGGCTAGAATTGGTTGCGTTCACCCTTCGCTTGTGGCTTTGCTGCACGGCTGACATTAGCGTTACAGGTGCTAGATACCATCAGAGGTCTCGAATATCTTCACAGTAGAGATCCGCCGGTAGTGCATGGGGACCTTAAAGTGGTGCGTCGAGACTGTAGCTCCCATCAAACCGCAACCCGAGTGCGCGTGAAACTGAACCGCCAACTGCTCTCGTTTTTTCCCTCTCTGCTCTGTTTGGGGACGGAAATAGTTGAACGTGGTCTTAAATGACAACGGCAAGGCATTGCTTTGCGACTTTGGTCTTGCACGAGCACAGCAAGCCGCACCAACCGGGCTCAGCACGGGTAAAGGATTCAAAGGGACCTTTCGATATTCCAGCCCGGAGGCTTTGGATTTTAGTCAAATGGAATGTCCGAGTGATATATGGTCTTGGGCATGTCTCGCGCAGGAGGTGAGCAGAACCGGGCCAGATGGGCTTTATTATAGAGTGCCGACTCACATTTCTGGGACAGATGATGACAGACAAGTGTCCTTATCCCAACCTTAGAAATGAAGCGATAATAATAACGAAAATATGCGGAGAGGAAGGTCGCAAAACAAAGGAAGATCGCAGAATAACGAAAGATTTCACACCACCGGCGCTTTCGGAGACTGGCGTTGCGTCCCCTCGTCTGCTCGAGTTGCTCGAGAAGTGTTGGAATTTCTTACCCGAAGACCGGCCGACTTCAACGATGTGTCTCACCGAGATGCAGTCGATTTATTGTGGTATTTATATTCCCTCCCGAGAGCACGGTCGACCGAGCTAAATTCTTCCTCCTTAGCGACCACAGGAAAACTCATCCCCGAACCTACCTCTGAATCCACTACAACGCTTTCTACGACCCCACCGCTCAGGAACAGCGCTCTACGTAACGCTGAAGCGGGAACTTCTAGCCTTTCAATGCAGACACCATCCACCCAAAGCAGCTCTGGGCGGGGTCAATTTCCTCGCATACCCGGTGCTAAGGCTTTAGTAAAGCGATACGTCGGGCCGGGAAAAGCTCCCTCCAAGCGGAACCCGAAGCCGAGTCAATGAGGGCATCTCCTAATCCATAGGCTCAACCATTCGGAGGAGCCCGGCCAGCCGAAGAGAAGGAGCTGGCATGGCTGATCCGATGGGAGGCAGTGGGCTTATTCGGGTTGAGAAGTCGGGCGCCGTCACGTGGTTATTCATAGATATAGGAATTATGTTTCATGCCGTTGCACGTTAAGGATTTACGAATAGATAGACTCTGGCAGTTCTGTCGAGTATGGTATCTTTTATGTTTCTCTTTTCTGCGCTGATGCTAGTTAGGGCGAGCGAAACACCGAGTCGTACGTGACCACCAAATATCGCGTCTTGTTACTCCGAGACCCATGCTGCTCCCGCCTCGGTCAGCGAAGGTTTTCGTGAGAAGAATGTTGAGGAATTGATCGCAGCAAGGGTTTGGCCTAGTCTCCTCAGACTCAGAGTGGCATCTTGCTTTTGCTGATAGTGGGCATGGCTGATTGGATGGGAAGCAGCACGTGGGCTTGTTGGGGGTTGAGCTTCTAGTGGTTATTCGTGGATCTAGGAATTATGCTTCATGCCGTTGCATACGAATATATAGTCTCTGGCAGTGCTGTCTAGTATGGTATCTTTAAGGTTTCTCTTTTCCCGCCCGATGCTAAGGTTTTAGGCTGAACGCGGCTGCCCGTTATCCGCGATAACTCCGGCTTGAACACTCCGGGCCTGCAGCAGAACACGCCACAGCCAAAGGCCGTCTTCTCTGAGCAAGCCACCAGCCCAAGCCTGTCCATGCCAGCGTGGTCCGATCGACTGTGAAGTCATAAGTCCCTCAGCGTTTAGTGCGTCGACCTATGGGAAGTAGGGGAGGTGCTGTGCTGTGCTCGGGATTGGGTGTTCAGCGCGACCAGGCAACCCTTGAAGCGCTCGTAATTGGGGTCCCTGGGATATAGTCACTATCGGCGGCCTGATGGATATACTTGAACACCTCCGAGCCAGAGGGACTTGGGAAATTGCCGGAGAGGCCATGGGATTCGGATGCGGCGGCGACGGCCAGTTGTCCGGCGATCCAGAATCTATATTACCCCAGCTTCGTTAGGCGCTGGTACAGACCATCGAGCTTTTGCTCTCCCCCCTCCCCCTTCAACCATCTAACAAATGGCCCCCATTCCATCGATAGTACAGTCAGTGGGAACGTTCGTAGCAACGTATGCAGTGGCCACAACGGCTTCTGTGATCCCCGTGCTCGTCGTTCGTCCGGGTCGCTACGAAAGGTAAGCCGCAACAGTTCAAACATCACTTCAATCACATCTCACCGAACGTTCTCTCCCCCTCCCCCACTCGCTCAGGTCAAGATGGGAGAAGGCTCTCAAGAAAGCACTGGCGTCGTCCGGGCACAACTTCCGTTATGCTCTGCTGCCAGTCTTTCTGCCCATTGTCTACCGCGCGGCAGATCGTTTTCTCACTCCAGGGACAGAGGACGCATCTGACCCTTCCGCGCCCAAACCTAAGCACCTCCGAATAGTGAAGCGTTTCCGCAGCGTTCTCCCAGCCATCCTCTCCTCCCCCCTCTTCGTGCTTCTCCCCGAGACCATTCGGACTGAAGTCGCATTGTACTTTTTCTCAACCTTCCTCTACACTTTCGCCGACAACAAGTCGCGTAAAGAAATCAAGTTCGAAGATGACAACCAGACCAAAAATGCCACCGAAACCAAGCGGATTTGGCAAAGGTCGAAGAAGGAAATTCTGGAAAATTGGCGGGATTACCTGCCCCCGGCGTGGACCGTATCCATGCTTGCCAACACGTGCCTTTTATGGACATTCATCTTTGAGCCGTATGCCTTCCCTGAACGTTACCACGACGCCATCATTAAGGTACGTGATTCTTTTGGAAACGCCGAGCGAAATTCGCGGCACACAAGGCACTGATGCCGTTACATCCCACACAGCATTCCTCACGCTACCTCCCTCGATCACGACCTCTCGACGACATTCGACAAATCATCGCAAGCACCAGTCACCCGCACAGCGAGGCCTGCTGCTCTCCTCACAGCTTCGTCCTCTGCGAGAACCTCCACCCAACGCAAGTCTCGTGCTTCAAGAACTTCTTCGCCGCTTTCAAAGATGAGGCGGTCAAATTCGGCGGCTGGGTCGCGGGTGCGACGGTCGTGAGCATGCTGATCTCTGGAAAGCTGCAGTTCGGGAAGCGAAAGTGCGTAGCCTCGCGCTTAGTTTCCTGGGAGCCCTGGAGCTGATGTTCGAGTTTTGTATTACAGGTTCACAGTCATCATTTTCGAGTTCATCGACAGCGCCGTTCGAGGCACCGCGTTCCTCTCTGGAAGCATCACCTCGGTATGGGCTCTCAGCTGCGTCTTGCAAAGAATCATCCCAGAAGGGAGATTCTCCAAATCTCGCTGGATCATCAACAGCTCTCGTACGTCTTCTGATCTCCACCTCTGCCATGCGAATTTGACTAACCAAAACGCGCATCGCTGGGATAGTCTCGAGCATGTGGATCCTCCTTCTCTCTCAAAGCCAACAATTCGCCGTCTCCATGTACCAGTTCCGTCTGGCCACCTTCAGCGTCTGGAAATTGTGGAAGGCCCGAGGCGGGCGCAGCATCAAGTTCGTTTCCATTTTGACCTTTCCCCATTCGTTAGCGCACGTTTGCTTATCCTTGATTTCCCCCGCTCCATTAGACACGGAGAGCTCTGGCTCATCGCCGCATGCTGGGTTGCTCTCCTCCACTACAAAGACCAATCCGTCGGCAAACGCATCACCGGCGTCATCGGACAGCTCATCGGCATGGTCGATGGCACGGAATGGGAAGAGTGGAACAAGAAGAAGAAGAAGAGCAAGAAAGGCAAAGGCAAAGGCAAGGGCAAAGACGAAAGCGTCATCGTTGGCGGAGGTACGACTCTGGGCATCGGAGCTGGTTTCGGGTTCGTTGGATCTGCATCTGGATCTCATGGATCTTCCTCGGGAACCGTTTCTGTTTCGGGACCGTCTACGTCGACCGGGACTTACGTCCAAGGAAGCACGACCACCACCACGTATGGGTCCAATGCGGATTACTA
>KN823103.1:46355-64693 GCA_000827465.1 Tulasnella calospora MUT 4182
AGCCAACAAGGTGTCGATAAATCCTTGGTTTCGTTGTACATTTTCCGGCGTTCTCTGGCCTGCGCGAGCCACTCTGCTTGAGACGATAGCGAAAGCAGTGCGGGTGATGAGGAGACTACTGTGTACCAGTCGTCGACACGGACCCGAGCGGGCACTGTCGTAAGAGCTGGAGAGAACGGAAAGTCGAGTAGTAAAGCTCTTTCAAGTCGCGCCCAATCCCCCCTGATATCATTCGACAACGAGGCGTACCAATCTAGCGCCTTTCCGGAAAAGAAAGGATACGCTGCTTCGCACATCCATTTTGAGTCGTTTGCCTTTCCGTTTGCATGAGCTCTAAGCCTGATAGAGCGAACGAATTGGCGACCTTCTTCCTTGTCCTTGCCCATAAAAGGTATCACATCGCCCTCCATTTCTTTTCGAAGGACGTTCATTAACTTGTGCCGAGGCATACCAGAATGATTAGAACGTACGATACTGGGACTCAACAGGCTTCTCCCCCCGTGGAGCTGCATATCTCGCCAGAATAGCGGGACGGAGATGGTTCCAATCACGCTGGATCTTGGGATCGAGGTCCTCAAACCAAGCTAACGCGTCTCCATCAAATCTGATCGAAACATCGTCTGCTAGCCACTGATCATCGCGCTGCTTGCCAGACTCTATCGCCTGCATTCGAATGGCACGAATGAACTGAAGACATGTGAGTCCTTCAGTCCCAGAAAATGTCGGACCGATTTCGCCTGCTGCCAAAGTTCACATCAAGAACCGTGCGCCACCAAATAGTGGGGCTACCAGGTACTGACCGAAATCGTAACTCATTCTATCAGGGTTTTGTCCGCGTGAAGAATTAGGAGCTTGGAGGGTCGGTGGCTGGTCGGTCATGGATGGGAACAGCGCGGAGAATGGAAGCCTCGAGGCGTCCGCATTGCCTCCGTAAATGGTGTTGACCGGAACATTTTACCGGGATAAGCGGCTCATGTATCATGCAGAAGAGAAACAGCAATATCGAGTTACACATAGTGATTGAACTGGCACGGACTCTGTGGCTGCCAACCTAGGACATGGTCTAGGCTCCACCGAGCTTCTTTGACTTGGCAGTTATAAGCGTGCAAAGAGTACCATTCGTTTACCTTCCCACGACCCGAATTGACCAATTCGGACCTCCCGTTGGCCATGCTCACGCTGTTCACCGGCAACTACAGCGTCGCCTTCTTACGAAAGGGAGTGGGTTAGCGAAATTATAACTTACCGAATCCCGAGATGGTATAGATACCACAAAATGCTTCAGTTGAACATGTGATGGGCGAAGGTCTCGCGTTCGATGGTTGTCGTGGAGTCGCCAGTCCTTACTCGTAGAGAGTCGTCGCATCCAGCTCACGTCTATGTGGTCTACATATAAAAGGAGACCCAAACCAAGCTAAACAGCGTTGCCCAGGTGCGACCGCCTTGAACCGCATGAAAAATGATGGTGGCTGCGAGGAATCGCCACAAGCTGAAATCTTTTCTCGTTGTTCAATCGGAGAAGATATGGTTATCCAGCTCGCGTGATTCGACGAAGGGGGTTAATCGTCTAACGACGATTGACATTGCAGACCTCTCATTCGGTGACCGCGACCAACATTCTGTTAAGAGAATTTTATGGTTTCAAATGAAATTAGGGCGGTACTTGCGGATTTCGGAATCTCTAGACTCGCGGATGACTTGGGGGTGCACACAGGCCTACTACAGTTGGTGGCGCTGGGGGACCCGCTGGGTATCAAGCGATTGAACTGATGCTCGATGCCAACGCTCAACCAACCGAGAAGAGTGAAGTTTATTCATTCGGAGGGGTTGTTCTTGAAATATGCATAAACGATCCCTTACAAGCTCTATGATGGGAAACTGACCATGCAACAGACGATGTCCGGGAAATCTCCTTTCTGGCTGACGCAAACAGAGGCTTATATCATCATTGGCAATATTGCCAGATGTATCACGCCGAAGCTTGAGGACCACCCAAAGCTACCCCCGACCGACTCATTGTGGGGCCTGATGAAAAGGTGCCGGAATCCTCAACCCACGCAACGCCCTTGCATGAAGGAGATTGTCGATGAGGGGTGTTGCTGCCACCATGTATTGCGCCCCATATCTAACCCGAAACCACTCTCTTATTAGTTGGAAGAGGAAATTCGATGTCGTTCCGGCCCAGGAACCGGTGATATTTGAAAAAGGAGTTTACTCTCTGGATTGTTTCACAAGGTGTCCGTTGCTGTCGAACTGCATTCCCAGGATAGAATGGTTATCGAAGACTGCCAGAGCTCCGACCTAGGTAAAGGTCCAAGGCCCCTCACGCGACACAGATGCAGACGGAGCAATGCTCACCTACACGGCCAGAGATTCGATTTGGGGCTAGTTGAGCCGCGGTGCGGGGGATTGAGCCCACGCGTGCCTAAGCGCAGATGAGAGACACGCCAGTGCACCGCTAAAATACATGGGCCGAGGTTGGCAACCGTCATCAACTATGCCAGTTAACTATGGTTCATGGGTGAAGATAAGTAGACTGCTCTCTCCGAACATCGGCAGGAGGCAAAGAATGCAACGGACATGGCGAGCTTATTTGGGTTTCTGGTGTGATGCACCTTTTACATAGCGAACTTCGCAGTGCCCTCTCATGCGGCAGATACGCGACTCCTGCATCCACGAGCCCCTTCTTTCACTTTGCTTTCATATTTACTATCACTTCATCTTTGTCATCACGATCAACATTTGGAGGCTCAAGCTTGATCGGAGCGGGGAGGCTCAGTCCCATCGGAGGGTTGGGTGGAGACTTGGTTTGGTAGAAGCATCCCCTGGAGCTCCGGCCCCCCGAAGAAGCTCCAGTCTCCGAGGATTTGAGTACATCAATGAGTCATTATCAACACGTCTTCTAAGGTGCCGTCGGTAGTGCGACGACGTCGACCGTTCAAGTCATGAGGAGCCCAAGGCCACCACATACCGCTGTCTTCTTCCACTCCTCCGATGGCAAGTCTGAGGAGCATCAAGGGGTCTTTGAGAGCAAGCAGAGCACGAGCACCGTCAAGAGTGAGAACTGAGTTTCAAACGCATATCTTTGTGTCACTCAGGGTTCTGACGGAGATCCTTATGAAAATAGTGGAAGCTTTTCGTCGATCCAGGCTTCCGAATACAGGGCCGGATCGGATTTGGTGATCGAGCCGAGGGTTGGTGTGCAGCTGATTGACAAAGAGGCCGATAAGTAACTCAATGGTGAGAACCAGAGGTGCTTCTTGACCATGGTGAACGCACATATTGACTTGGCGCCCTTTATTATCTTCAGACCTTTCTACTACTACGACATCATGAACGCAAATGGACCTTTATACTCTTCCCTTGTACCCCGATTATGGACGCTTGTTATTGTATTCCCCCAACTTATAGCCTTTCTCCGAATCATGTTTTCTCGCATATTATTGTTTTTCCTTTTCTACGATTGTTTTCTACTAGGCGATAGTTCCAATCCACAACACGAGTCTTGACGCATTGTCTGTCGCGAGTCCAACTGGAGGCCAGGTTGATCAAGCATGCACGGCGAACAACTTTGAAAACGGCATCTCCTTGGTCGGCTGCAACCAATTCTTGTCGTCGTATTGCGCGTACGGCTCCGACTCGATCATGTGGAAGGTATACGCGTAGCGCGTCTTGGTGCTAGTGTTTTTCTCGGATTTGTGCAAGACGCTTCCATGGATTAGAACCAGTGTGCCTAAGTAGCGGCAAGCAAACCTCAAGTTAAAAATTCACGATAAGGAGACGGAGTGAAGTGGGAAGCACTTACCTGCTGGGCAAGGTGGTTGGATGTACTTGTCATCCTCCTTGTTCGACTCGGACGTCGTCGGTGTCTCCTCGGTGGCGGCGTCAGGGAGCGGTTCGAATCCAGTCCCGCCTTGAGGTAATCTCACAAACCGGGACTTCAACGGGTTGGTCTTGTGCGACCCGGGGAGGAACGAGAGGGCGCCGTTGGTGGGCGTGCAGTCTTCGAGCGCGAACCAGAAGCCGAGTGCCGTTGGAGGGTCCGTGTACTAACGTGGCGAAAAGGGAAGTTAAGATGGGACGTGTGACTCTAGCTGGGCTTAAGACGTACGAGGAAGGTCCTGAAAGAGTGTGAGTGGAGGTGAAGGTGGTGTGTGAGCTGGAGATGAATGGAAGCGAAGGATGGGTGGAGACTCACGAGTCGTTGTGCTCGCCGACTGTAACGGGCCCCCCAGCGTGTAATCACATCTGATCAGTCCTCACCAAAGACCGGGGCAAGAGGAATTCACGGCTTACCCTTTCCTCCGATTTCTGGTTGCTTGAAAATCAACATGCTCTGAAGGACTGGAATCCGACCATTTTCGGAAGGAAGTGCTTCCATTAGCATTCCCGTACCCAAACAACGTGATCGTCGACTTACCTGCTGGGTCCTTGTGGAATTGAAGGTCTTTCGCCAACGCCTTGAGCCTCTCATTCTGAAGGCTGACCCTGCGAAACGTCGGGTCCAGCTCGTGCAATGCTAATCATAACAAGGCAAACATTAACTGATAAGCGCTCAAAACAATCCATGACATCATTCCCAGGCGCACCGTGTCCTATCTTGTTAACCGCCAGCACCTTCGGTCTGTTCAACTTGCCGTCTGGGCCGACCGCGTCCTCCTCCAGGAAATATCGGATCTTGTCCCCCGAGTTGAGGAAGTAATCATCTCCGACGTGTTTGTCTTCGGTCGAATCGCCCGTCGTAAATTTCGTCTGCATACCATATGGACATTATAAGGGTCCCAGATAACCGAGGGGAGCGGGAGTAAGTAAAAGATCTCGTGATGTCGGGGGTTGTCGTAATAACGAGCGGGGGTAAATTACAAAGAGCGGTGGGGACGGACCATGGGATGCCCTTCGAGCGTAAAATCGTCGAGCAGCTGTTTAGATCGGGCCATCATCTCTTGGATACCGTCATGAGAGAGGAAATTGGGGATCAGGAGGTATCTGCAAACAGAAAGGGGCCGTTTGCAAACGTTGGCGGGTGGGAGGGGGACTTGAGATAACACACCCATCTCGGTGAAACTGGCATAGAAGAGGGGTGATAAGCAACACACACAGGCATGTAAAGATTGGGATGAATGGATATACCTGGTCTATCTGGTCTTGAGTGAGGAACTGCAGATTGGACATATCGGTGCGTTGCAAGGGAGGAGATAGGTGTGGGTAGTTCACGAGTAGAAGTCTCATCTCGGCTCCCTTGGCCATGCGCACGCACAAGGAGACCCTCGAAAAGCTCGGCATGCCATCTTCCGAAGTTCCAACGGTAAGTCGTGTGGTACCAGCGCCTGATGCTCCGGCCAATCAGAGTCACCCACATTCACTCCAATCTACCGGTCATGCATTTCAAACTCCGACGCAAAGTCAGCCACCTTAAAATCTGCGTCGTTCGTCCGCACGCTCGCTTTCTCTCCTCCCGACACACACCCCGTCCCCCCATCGAATGAGCGACAACGACGATCCTCTTATATCTCCTTTAAAGCAGACCTACTTACAATTGGGGTATGTACACCCAGCTCCTCTATCAGCCCGAGGTCAATTGCAAAGACAATGTGCTGATAGCGTCTCGTGGCAACTTGTGCGTTGCTGGGTCTGCCATGCCTTATAGCACCTGCTACACCCTCGTCATTCGAACAGAACTCGCCATAGACGAGGACAGACCACCATAAGGACTCCCTTTCACTCTTACATGGGATAAAGCCGCCTTCAACAACTCCATCGAATCGTTTCTCCGGTCTACTACCAGTTCATATCTCAACTCCCGCCTCTTACCGCAATCCCTCAATTTCCAAGGGGGCGCTCGCACTTCATCCATAGTCACCACCTATCATCAAACAACCGTACTAGATACAAAGAGAACAATTTCTCTCTCTACTCTTAGCTATTACATTCTCGTCAGTCCATCACTCAATCCCGTCAAACCCACCAAACAAGATGCGAGCCTCAATCTTTGGGAACCTCCGCTCGGGTGTCAACTCTGCGGCTGGATCCCCTAGCAATACCCCTCTCTCAGCTCCAAAAGCTGACTCGGCGGCTTACAACGACGTCGAACCTCTCTCATTACCCCCACCAGCAACCAACAACGTGCTAGGACCCCCTCCTATCACCGCCCCACGTTCACGTCCGCTCACTCGCCTCACTCCATTCGGCCGCAAAGCCTCGCCCTCACGCATCCCAGCAGACCTCCCTGCTCCAACCGCAAGCCCAATCCCATCTTCATCCGCCACGGTGTCACCTTCGCTCGCTGCGACGGGGGGAGTGTCGTATTTGGATTCGTTGGGGCTCAGATTGGGAGAAGCGGTAAACAAGGCGTTGATCCTTCCGGCCGCGACTCACCCAACCGGCGGAGCAGCGGCGGGGATTACAAAAGTCGCCGCCAATGCCGCTGCTGTTGGAGGTGGCGCGAAAGTGGGAGCGTATCCAGGCAGTGGCGTTTCCGAGGGTCCGGATGCCGTGTTGAAAGGGAAGCGTCCCTTGCCAGTAGGGCGGGGACGGGCACTCGGTGCTCTCATCACAAGGTCCGTGGCAAATCGGTGGTTGCAGGCATGAAGTATTAAACACAACATGACTGACCATTTCGGTTTATCTGCGGTTCTTTTACAATAGTGAACTCAATCAAGCGTCCAACGTGTTGCAAGATTCGTTCCTGCACCGCGCCATCCTGCGGTTGCTCCAGCGCCCATTGACGGTCCTAACCACCAACCTCACGCAACAAGTCACCCAACTCTTGCTCGCTCCCGAATTCAGCCCGAGCGTTCCAGTCGTTCTCAACGCCACTCAGGTGCACGCTTTAGCGTACGCGCACTTCGCGTCGGAGCTTTTGGAGACGTTCGACACGCTCGGCTTGGGCCGAATCTCCACCCGCGGCGGACAATCGTCGAACGACGGGCTCAAGCCGCTCAAGGACGGCCTGGAGAACGTCGTTTCCAAAGTCGTTGGACCGTTCGTTTCGGCGATCAAGACCGAAGTGTCCGCTGTTATTGCCGAATTGGAGAAGGAGCCACCACAAGTCGGCGCCACAGCCACAGCCATGCCTTTGTGCTCGGCGGATCAAAGATTCGATAGGACCCTCGCTAGGGTCGCTCCGTTGCTTGCGCGAGTCACGTTCGCCGGTGAAGCGAGCCAGTCGACGCACGTGCAGTCGATGTTGGCGACCTTTGAAATCGGCGTCGTGTGGGGTAGCCTCGTGGCCTTGTCGAATCGGCCCCTCCCCCGATGCTCCTCAGCGGAGGAGTTGACTACTCCACCACGTGAACCTTCACCCGATCTGGCATTGAGAAGGACGATGAGCGAGGGCAGGCTGAGGACCCAGCCTAGCGATAGCTCTCTGTCCACTTCTTCGTCTGACGAATCGGCCAAGACGGACTATGCCGGCCAGGAGAAGCGGCAGCAATTGCCTTCCTACATCACCCCTCCGGACACGCCGCAGATTGCGCCTGTGGGTGGGAAGGAGAAGCCTTCCTCCAAGACCAAGGAAATTCAACCGACCAAGTCGAGCCTGTCGCTTTCCGCTGCGGTGAACGGTTTGGCCAATTGGACGTCTTCCTCCCCCATCACGAGCCCAGCGAACTCTCAAGCCTCCTCACCTCGACAGATCACCCCGCCTTCGACCAAGAAGCTGTCCATCGTCAAGCTCCCATCGTTGAAGCCTCTTTCATCAGCACGCGCACCTTCACCACCCATGGTCAAAGTCGCAGCCCCGACTCCATCCTCACCTCTTCGACCTCAACTTCCCGGCGCGGCGGGACTCGATCCTTTCGCAACGGTGTACAAGCCTTTCGTCCTCGCGTTACATGCCCTAGCGCGTGATGCCAAGTCCGTCCAATTGAGCGTCAAGCGGTTGGTCTTGCCTGTTGAAGGCGGGCTCGCTCGGGATGCCGTGGACGAGGCGTTGAAGGAGTTGGCTGGGTTCGTCGCTTTCGCGGATTACCTCGCCGCTCCTGATACCGGCAGTTCAGTCCTCCTACTGGGCACTTCAAAGGACGGAGTGGACCTGGAGAAGTTGATGAAGAAGACAAGAGAAGCGCCGATGCTCTTGGTCCTCCCGGTCTTATTGCGCGTCGCTCTCCTCTCCGCCAAATTCGACCCTCCAAACAACACCGCACCCTCCACACCTGCGCCCAAAGTCCCCGACACCGTTTCAGCCTGGATCGGCTTACCCGAAGACGAGTACCGGAGGAGCTGCTTGGGCGGGTTCGGCAAAGCCGACGAGTGCGCTGCGATCGTGGGCAAAGCGGTGTTGAAGAACAAGCGGATGGGCGTACTTTCCTGGATGAGGGAGTGGTTGGAGCGGAGCGTGAGGGAGGAAGAGGAGGATAGCAGCAGCGATGAGGAGGACGAGGAAGGTGGTAGGATTCAGGCTTGACTGCATGGTCCTACGAGTTGGGCGGTTCAAGCTTCAGCAGCGAAATCATCAGATAGAAGGCCCCAAGTTAGACTGCTTGGCGGACTGATGTTTCCTTTCTTTAGAATTTTTTCTCTCTCGTCCTTTCTATTCTTCTTTTCGTCTCTTGGTCATTGGGGTACTTTTCACATGGTGCACGCACGACATCATCGCTCTAATTTCATTCTCTGGGCTGTTCGTACATACATACAGATCAACCGCAATCAATTCAATCCATACCATGTTTACAACTTCTCTAAAAATCATCCCGAAGAGATATAGGGCATATCGGTACGGCCACGCGTTCTAGAACCGGTCCAGCACGATGGCCGCCCAAAGTAGTTCAAGTTCGTTGCATCTTCCCTTCACGATCAAGGTCTCGCCCCCATTTCTTCAACTCATGCGCCTTATACGTAAGGAGCGACAGTCAAGGACGCTTAACGACGGACTAAATACAGATAAGATCCAACACGTAGAACGAATCACAAGGCACACGGATCAGAAGCAAAAGATTACTGCTGACAAGACCCATCACCCTTACCATACCGGGTTCTGGGAACTCGAGGAGTCCCACATGTCATATGCATAGGGGGGTCGGGCGATCCGGCAGCGAAGTGCAGAATAAGGGAGGAGTTGGGTCAAGGTGCCTAAGGGTGATCCTGAGAGGAGGCAATCGCGGCTCCTGCGACGGATTGAGAGCATAGCCTGTCGCTCATTTTCAAGGCGTGATTTCAATGAGAAAGAGAATGGCTCCAATAGCGTCTATGCGGTGACGAGAGCGATGGTGAATGCCACTGCGTGTCCGTGAAGCTCCATGACACCATTGAAGTTGCTCGACGGAGGTAATCCCCAAAGAGTGGCCGGGCTGGATCTAATGTCAATGATTGCGGAAAGTGCAGCAGCGCAGAACCTCAACGCTTCCAAACATGTATTCAGGCTCTTTGTCATCCACAGGGCGTCATGCGCGAGGCCTGTAGCCCATATTAGTACCGCGTTCCAAATCACCGCAGACGACGTTCCAAATATCGGTAGGCCTGTGGCCCATACTAGTACCGCGTTCCAATCACCACGGACGACGTTACAAAATATCGGTAGGCCTGTGATCCAGACTGGTACCGGGTTCCAGACGACGTTACAAAATATCGGTAGGCCTGTGATCCAGACTGGTACCGCGTTCCAGACGATGTTACAAAATATCGGTAGGCCTGTGATCCAGACTGGTACCGCGTTCCAGACGACGTTACAAAATATCGGTAGGCCTGTGGCCCATCCGGTCAAGGCGAGGACGCCTCGTAGCGCCCCACGTGAGCCACGAGTGTTTTGCCAATCCTTTATATACGCGTAACGTCATCCACACCGATAAACTCCTCAACCCTGACTGAACTGCCCACTTTACAGTCAATCATCTCTTACTTAATATATTCGCAAAGCTCTCTTGTCACCGCTCCTCCCAATGCTTACTCCCCGGAAGCTTCCCGTTGGCAAATGGTTTCAGGCAAGCATTTTCTGCTCGCCATTTGCTTGTTGTGCGTACCCCCAAGATCACTGACACTTGGTGAATGTCCACTACTTGGTTACTTCAACATCTCTAGGGAATCTATCGACGGGCTTGGGAGAAAATGATCCATACGAAGCAACTATTCAGGAAGAAACTCCCGGTAGAGGAGATTCGAACGGGCTGGCATTCCGACGCCCAACTTCCACTCCCGTCGCACAGCCTCTTCACATGTCGTTCGAAGCTATCCACACCCTCATGGTCTGCACAGAACTCTGGGCCTTTGAGCGACGATTCACCTCAAGGCACGCAAACAGGAACAGCACATCTCGAGTGCATCGAGTCGACTGCCAGCCCTTCTTCGACCCTGAACGCAACGACAGTGGACGCACCGAACGCGACTCAACCAACATCACCCTCTCCTTCCATACCCTCAGATCCTATTCCAACAGTTGATTCCGATAACACGCCTCCACATGAACTCTATTTCTGGCCGACAAGCCCTGCTTTCCGTGGTTATATCAGGCAGGCTCAGGGACGCGCTTTGAGAGGTGGAGTGTACAGCGATGTTTTTTGCTGCGACGTCCAGTTCCGCACGCCGTCTGAAGGACTTCCGACCAAGGCAAGTCGCGCATCGTTGAACCGACTTGACAAAAGCTGATATCATATACAGGTCGGCAGGAAGGTTCTTCGGTCTGTGCGTCTGGAGGGCTCCACCCCTGCCATACAGCAAGAACAGATGCTGCACGTAAGACTCCCTGGTCGATCACAATTCCTAACCATCAATCTGAATGCTTTCTCTTCTTTCAGCGGTTCCAACAAGAGGGCATTACTTGGTTTGGGTTGCTCAGGCATCCGAATATCGTTCCACTTATCGGTTGGACCTTGACACCAGAGCTCTCATTCATATCTCCTTGGTACGAGCGAGGAAATCTAGGCGGGCATTTAAGAGGCCTTTCGGGGATTGAGCGGATGCAGCTCGTACGTCAAACCCCTATCCGCTCGCACCTCGCTTGACCTGATACCCAGTCCGCGCATTCTTTGGTCTTTCTAGCTCCTAGGCATCGCAAAAGGTCTCGAATACCTGCACTCTCAGGCTCCGCCCGTAGTTCATGGAGACCTGAAGCCGGTAAGTCGTCCTCTTCCAGTTTCACACGAAGCTTACCCCTAAACACAAACAGGAAAATATCTTACTTTCCGACGAAGGGCAGCCTCTCCTAGCAGACTTTGGCCTCTCAACCATTTTGGGTGATGAGAAGATGTACTCGTCCTCTCATCGCGTAGGGGGGAGCCTTGCGTGGATGGCGCCCGAGTGCATGACCGGAGACGCTAGTAGGTCATGCCCGAGCGACGTTTACAGCTTCGGGAATGTGGCTTTTGCGGTGAATACTTTCTTAAACCTGGCTCCTGTGCGTCAAACCGTGTACGCTGATACCCAAATGATCGGGTCTCTTCCACCATCAGGTCCTGACGGGCGAACTACCGTATGATGGGTTAGCCGACTACCGAATTACCCTCAAGGTTTGCGATGAAACTAGCTCTGGGGGTCCTGTCGAAGATTGGAGCAAGTACCCTCAGCTTCGTGGACCAATCGGAGATCTCCTGAGAGCGTGTTGGTCGCGGTCACCAGAGGCAAGGCCGTCTATCTCGACAATTGTCGAACGCTTGACCACGCTGCTCGCATCGAGTAGGTCGGAAACCGATACCCAACTATCGTTGTCGACCAACTAGCAATGCCCCCGTTCTAACTCCTCCCTCGCCTCTCCGTCATCTTTCTCGCATATTCGTACAACTCCTATTTTCGTTCTCTACTCTATCGTGATGTTTATGGCGATCTCGTCTATGTTTTATTTTTTATTGCAATTTCAATCCCCATCCCCCGCAATCATAATCATATCACGCCCTTTTCCCTATCCATCCCCCTTGGCATCGTTGTATCCATTCCCTTGGCAGGCGTGGAACTCTTACAGTCAGTAACGAGGATGGGCCGTGTGTAACAATGAGGCGCAGACTGTTATACAGGGAGGCCGGAACGTTGTGGAATTCTGCGCGACCATGCCTCACATCATCATTTCTACCCCGTACTGCGTCAAGAAGGCCTGAAACCGCCAAATTTAATATAATATAATATGATAATAGGAAAATGTATACTAAGTCGGCCAAGCTTGTATAGATTCTGTGCATACATAGGATGCGATTGTCCCAGCAAGAGGCGTGCGCGTGCGACTCCGGATTGGGTCTAGACGTGCCACAAGGTGTCCTCGATGCCGGCTCACCGCAGTTTTGGATCCAACAAACATTTCTTTCTGTTCTAAGGTTTGAAATCGGTCCAAAATGATTTGACCAAGGAATAGGGGAGGCGTTCAACTGCGCGATACGTAAACGAAGACAGAGCTCCGCCGCCTGGATTCTTTCCCCCTCTGTCCAGAGTAAGAATTCAACGGACACGAAGAGTGAGGGAATTGTGGTAGTTCTCTGCAACAAATATCGGTGTCCTTACGTCTGGAAGGATTGCCAGCTTCACCCATTTGGGATCAGATCCATGGCCAGGAAGAGAGAATGATCCGTTCGCCGGGGAAGAAAGCATAGAAAAGCCGCCATTTTGCTACCCTGATAAGTTGTATAGCTCTGTTCTCGGCTCTCTTGCGCCCTGAAGGCGGTTGATCAAATAAAAAGCAATTCCCATATTCGTTAAATATTCACGTGCATCTTGGTATCCCAGCGCACAAAAGGGAACCCTTGAAAAGGTCGGCATCCCATCTTCCGGCATGCATTCCAACGGTAAGTTGCGTGGTGTTTGTTCGCAGTGCACTCATAGATTTCGAACTCCGACGCATGTCATTCTTCACAGCACCTGCCGCACCCCGCACACATTCTACATTCGAACAGCCCTCCTCCTGGACAAGGACAGCTAGACCACCATATAAGGACTCTTTTTCACTCTTACGGGTGGTAAATAACTTAATCGAATCCTCTCTCCGGTCTACAACCAGTTCAAATCCAAACTCCCACCCCTTAACGCAATACCTCAATTTCTAACGGCCACTCGCTCTCCGTTCACGCTTACCTATCATCAGACACTCGTACTAAATACAAAGATAAAACCTCCCTCTCTCTCTACACTTAGTTCTTCTTTCTCACCTGTTTGTCGCTCAATCCGTCAACCCACCAAACAACATGCGAGCTTCAATCTCTGGGAACCTCCGTTCGGGTACCAACTCGGCAGCCTACAACGACATCAAACTTCACCAGCAACCGCTAATAACAACGTGATAGGACCAGCCCCTATCACCGCCCCTCGTTCGCTCACTCCCCTCATTCCATGCGGCCACAAAGCCTCACCAGCACGCAATCCAGCAGACGTCCCTAATCCACCCGCAAGCCCAATCTCATCTACATCTGCTCCATCGTCACCGTCGCTCGCTGCAACGGGAGTGTCGTATTTGGATTCGTTAGGGCTCAGGTTGGGTGAGGCGATAAACAAGGCGTTGATCCTTCCGGCCGCAACTCAACTTTTCCTTCAGGACATCAATATAGGAAACCGGATTATTGTGATGTTAATCTCACAAGAAAATGCCACGATTACGATAAAGTTAGGAATAAAAGGGAGGGCGGCGTATCTGGCACGCCTTGTACATGTAGTGGGGAGACAAAGCGAAACTTGAGAGCGCCGTCTGAGGACCATGTGTTGGTACAGCCGCAGTAATAGCTGCGGTGCTGTTAAATCGCCCATTTGCGGAGCGCGAAACCCATGAAGATGATGACGAGGGCTAGTAATGGGCCTAGCCTCTGACGTCTCATCGTTGGCTCCTCACAAGGGCATGACTCTCCGACTCGCGTGATTCCAATAGGTTGGTTAATCGCCCAACGACAGCTGACATGGTAGGCCTTGCGCTCGGCGACCGTGACCAACACTCCTTTAAGAGATCTTTAATTAATCCTTGGAGCCGGGGATATTTGCTCCAGTCTTCGATCGGATCTTTCGGGTTGCTGGCATCGCAAACCTTGAGCGTGATTTGATTATTCGTCAACCCAGCGTGTGGAAATTCCCCCGTCATAACCTGGTAAAGAAAGGACAAACGGACTGCTTGTCAGTGCACCGGAAAGGGCGTATGAACGACAAGGAGGCAGATTAATGAAAGTTGCTTACCGTAAACGCCAAGCTTCCAAAGCTGTAGACATCACTCTGAAAAGACCTTGGCTCTCCTTGAATGCACTCTGGCGACATCCATGGCGTACTTCCTCCTATGCGGTGGGAAGGTGTGTATAGTTCCTCTTCGCCTAGGATCGTTGACAGGCCGAAGTCAGCCAAAAGAGGTTCTCCCGAGTCAGAAAGCAATACATTTTCCTGTGGGTTACTGCTAGTAAGTCTCACGTATGATCTAAAAGAAAACACGTACGGGTTTGAGGTCACCGTGAACCACGGGTGGGCTATGAGAGTGCAGGTACTCGAGCCCTTTTGCGATGCCAAGGAGCTAAGCAAAGGAGACAATCGAAAAGCACTATGTCAGGTAGAGTCGAATGAGACGGACCCTCAACGCACCATGTGTCCTCGCTGAGTCTCAGAGAGTTTGCTCAGGTGGCGGTGTAGATTTCCTCGTTTATACCAAGGGGATATGAATGAGGGGCTCGGTGTCAAAGTCCACCCAACCAAGGGAACGATGTTAGTATGCTCCGATACAGCAAGCCAGTTTCTGGCTTCTTGTTGAAATCTCTGACGGATAAAATAGCTTGAGTGAACCGATTCGAAACAACAACGGAACCCGGGAGAAAAGACGCACCTGCAGCAGCCTTGCACTAGCTTCCGTCGCATCACGGTCGCTCAACCATGCAGATCGAAGAACCTTCACAGCGACCTGGTACGCACATATTGGGGCCTTTAAGTGAGTAAAATTTGAGCAGCAACTATGGTATTCAGCCTTACTTCGGTCGGAAGTATTTCTGAGGGTGTTGTCCATCGGACTTTGCACCGCCAGACGTCGCTGTAACCGCCTCCACAGGAGGGTCTTCCTTCTCGCTCGCTGATATATCCCAGTAACGAGGGTTTCGCTGGGCAGAAATGGTGCTCTGATAGAGCCCCGGTGCCGGGTATTCGAGAGTTGGGAATTGGAAAATTGGGCCGAGTCGATGGTGTCGGTGGAAGGGGTTCAGGAATCCCTCTTGCCCGGCTCAATACAGAAGGATGGCTTGTGCTGACTTCGTTTGAGTCAAGGCTTCCAACGAAATCGATACTTCTGATGTGGCAAAATTGTGGAAAAGTTTCTGTCGGTGGGTCTTGATCGACCGTCGGCAACGGTGGCCTTTGCGAATCCGGCGTTCCTAAATCGGGAACAGGCGATGAAGGGGAGGATGGGTCGTAAAATTGTTGCCGTGTGCAAGCTTCGTATGAGGATCGTCTTCTTTCGTTTGTCAGAGTGGTTTGGGGTGTCCCTGCTGGGGCCTTGGGCCACCAAAGGCCCCAATGGATGCTGGGGCGCTGCTCAAGTCACCGAGCAAGTTTTATCAATTTGAGCCGTACATAGGCTTTCAGAATGCTTACCTGAAACCATTTGGTAAGTTTAAACCTGTAGGTGGCGAATTTCGAGAAGATAGAGGAATTCGGCATTCAGAGAATCGCTGAAAATGATCGAAGGTTGACGGATCAATTCCGACACACACGCCAGAATGCTTAGCAAGGATTTTAAACTTACATCGATTTATCGAATCTAGAGAGTCTTAAGAGAGGTAGAGGATAGTTAGGATGTATAACAAGCAAAAGGACACATTTTCCTTTATAGGTGAGGAAAAGACGCGGGTTCGGAGGAATGACGCGGGTTTGAGGGAATTCCGGAGGAAGGGAAAAAACACGAGGCTCATGCGAGAGAGGGAAAGAGAAAAAAACACGAGGCTCATGCGAGTAGAGAGAGGGAGAGAGAAAAAAACATGAGGCTCATGCGAGTGGAGAGAGGGAGAGAGAGAAAAAACATGAGGCTCGTGCGAGTGGAGGAGAGACAAAAAATCGAAGGCACATGCGAGTAGAGAGAGGGCGAGAGAAAAAACACGAGGCTCATGCGAGTAGAGGGAGGGATAGACAAAAAACCGAAGCCTAATTTAAGGAGAGGAAAGAGAGAGAGAAAAACATGCGGCTGACGAATGGATGAACACGAGGCAAATTCGAGGGCACTGAGGCGGGTTTACTCGGATCTAGATCCCGGTGCGCACTAACTATGGCATATCGGTACTTTAGGCGCCGCGTACTTGATTAGATATCGCAAAGGACAGAGATACCCACTTTCCAGTCCAGGGTCCTCCCCAAACGCTCACCACTCCACAACACCTCTCACTACCCTACAAGCCATCCTCATTTAATGGAACTCGCTCGATATAAGGAGAGACAATAAGATCTCATTTTCACTTCTAGTTAGGTTATTATAGGAGTGCCGTTTGGGACGTTACGATTATGTAGAGGGCGGCGGGAATTGCTTCCGATGTGCGGAAAATCGGGCGTTGCATCGCTAGACATCGCTAGAACCTCCTGCACAAAGAGGGCTTCCTTCGGCTGCTTAATACAACCGAGTAAGGAGAGGTTTACACGGATGAAGTAGGTCTCATATAACGCTCTGGCGTCTGGTATCGAGAGACTGGTTTGGGCGGCTGGGCCTGAGTTGATGGTCCTCGCGGGAGGGGCTTTGACATTTCTTCGACGAGGTCTGATGTTATACTGTTGACTGTGAATGGCATATTATTCTGGAGTACAAATTTCCAGAGGTCAGCGTAGGCGAGAACGGGAGCGGTCTTGAGCCATTGAGAAACCCGTGAACAGTGGAGACCAAACATGAGCGCCTTTCGACGTTGATCCCTCCCTCAATAATTTTACTCACGGACCAAACCGAGACTAAAGAAAGTAGGAACGACGGTTTCGTCGTTCGGTGGCGGAGATGTGGAGTGAAGATAAAAGTGAACCGAGCCACGCCAGGATAACTTGAGCGCGATACGTCGGGGTGCCGTGTTCGAAAGGTCTGAGAGCGAGTGTAGCCTGCTGAAAAAGATGGAACTAAAGCAGATCAACGTTGCGCTCCAAGGTAGCAGCGGTGCTCCAAAAGGGCTGGGGTTGCTTTTCGTCGCTGACTCACGGTTAGAATTTCGACTCCGCCGCAGGCGTAAAACGAAATAGCCTCAGATTGGCCCTCCCCAAGGCTCAACAGGTCATGGTTGTGCTGGAAACGAGAGCGTCCAAAAGAGTCAACCCACGTACGCCGACCGATAAGCGTCACACTACTGTTCAGAAGTGAGATGTACAGGCTTGTCGAATGAAGCCAGTTCAGGCTTGTATCCTGAGGGCGGTGGGGTTGACGTCGTGATAGTGGCGAGCGGGAAATTTTCTTGGGCACTGGCCAGCAAGATTTCTAGGAATGTCAGGAACCAAAGTCGGAAGAGGGATTAAGAGGAGGAGAGCTGCATGGAAAAACCCAGGAAGAAAGAGGAAGTGAAAAGGCGTAAAGGAAAATGCCGGAGAAGACCAGATGGGCCTTGGAGACCCAGGTATAACGATGGATATGGCGACGCCTGTGAGCAAGACTTGGGTTGCGTTTTCAATTCGGCAAGAGACAAGGAAATTTCTATTGAGGAAGTATCGCCCCTTCTAGATCTTGAACCAAGAAGAACGGCTCACCTCTCCCTCCGACGTGGGAATCAGGATTCATTTTAGTTGAAATATTGGCTCGCCAGATCCATCGGGACCCGCGCAGGTGAAAGGGGAGCACCCAGCTACGAGAGCAGGAGCGATCGAAAGACAGTCGTCAGAAGAGACTAACTCGAATGGGACAAATACCATTTGCCCCTCCTCTCCTTCCCGCTTGCATAATACCTCGGTCTTCGGTCCCCGAGTCAACAGGGGGAGGATGCGGTGCGGTGTGGCAAGGACTGAGAAAGATCTAAAGAGATGGAGGAAGGCCACGTGCGGATTGGGTCCCAATGGTAGGACCCCGTAGACGCCAATACAAATGTTACCGTAATGCAAATGTTACCGTGAGCTTATATCCGAATCATGGTACCCTGCCACCTGGTTGGTTATTTAAAATGTTGGGACTCAGATTTTGCCATCGCAATTCTCTAACATTTGCCCGGTCGTCTCCAGTAGGTGTAGATTCATTTCCTAATGGTAGCCTGTGTCAGGCATCGGATTAAGCATGAGAGACTCTTTTGTCGCTTCCGCCCACGGGGTCCTGCCATTGGGACCCCATCCGCACGTGGCCTTCCTCCATCTCTTTAGATCTTTCTCAGTCCCTGCCACACCGCACCGCATCCTCCCCCTGTCGACCTAATTCTCTCCGTCAGTCACCTGGGGGAACCATGTCCACGCCTCGCCGACCTAATTCTCTCCGTCAGTCACCTTGGGAGAACCATGTCCACGCCTCGCCGACCTAATTCTCCCCGTCAATC
>KN823103.1:73549-99853 GCA_000827465.1 Tulasnella calospora MUT 4182
GAGATGCTGCACTGAGTGATGCTGACAAGCCTTTGAGCCTGGAGTACTCAGACTAATGGTGAGTAATTGAGAATGGAGGTTCTTAGACAGCCACCCTTGATGCCACAGCAGGTGTGATGCAGCAATCGGTGTTCTCACGGCTCTCAAACATTTTGTGGTCTTTTCATGTCTTGTCAATGCTCCCAGCTTTTATTGTGCACATTTAGGCAGTGTAAAATTGCCAACAAGTCCTGGACCAGAAGCTGGGGCAGCAGTATGGGTGGAGCATTTGCCCTTTGGCCTCCAAATAGCATGATCCCCCTGCCAAGATTATGACCCAGGCTTCAAAAGGCCATTTCAACATTCAGAAATCCATTTGCTTTGCCAGGGAAACCTTAACCATGAAATGCCACATCAATTTGTGGCTATTAACCAGGTTCTGCGGCATAATGTATCCACATGGACTCGGAGCGAAGCATGAGGGAGGAAGATAAGGATAGCAGCAGCGACGAGGAGGATCAGGAAAGTGGTAGGATTCAGGTTTGACTGCATGGTCCTACGAGTTGGGCGGTTCAAGCTTCTACGCTTGGGACGAAGATGTTAAATAGAAGAGCCCAAGCTGGGTCGGTTAGCCTGTTTGGCTGACTTGTGGATTCTTTCTTTAGAATTTCCTCTTTTTATCTTTCTTTGCTTATTTTGTTGCTGTCTCTGGTCATTGGGGTACTTTTGGCATGTTGCACGCACCACTACATCGCTCTAGCTATTTCATTCTATAGGCTGTCCGCACATACATACAAATTTTCCGCAATCAGAGCCATCCATTATCACTTTCCCCAGTGTCTGTACAAATTCTAAGTTACATGAAGAGATAATATGGGGCATACGAAGAATCCAAATGTGCCAGATCTGTAGGAAAGTCGGGTTATGATTGAAGGTGGAACGTTATTGCAGCGTTGGGTACCAGAGACACGACGCTTCCATAAACCATAAAAATGGAACAGCAGGGTCCCGAGTGTCGTCCAAGCCTCCAAGGGGCTGTAACTACAGTGGAAATGAGGTAGCCGTGGCATCGGCGATACATTGAAAGCGGAGGTCGTTGCTCGCTTTCAGCGCTCGAATCGAGCGAGAAAGAGAATCGTGGAGAGTGGAGGCCATTGCTAATCGATCACCAATCAATCACCAACATCAAGGGCAAACTTAGAGCGATTCGAGCAGGCTGGTCAACCGTGAGAGGACCATTGACATGGTCGGCCGCGTTTCGGGAGACCTTGACCAACATTCCCTCAAGAGATTGCCGGCCAATCCTTGGAGCTGAGGATATTTTCCCCAGTCGTCAACAGGATCCTTTGGGTTGGCATTGCCGTAAACTCTGAGGGTGATTTGACCGGCTGTTAACCCAACGTAGGGCAATTCGCCCGTCAGAACCTGAAAAGTGCAGAGAATGGACCCGTCTATCGTCAGCACGCGAGTTTCGTATGGTAAAATTGAGTCGAGAAATATGCACCGTGAAAGCTAAATTCCCAAAACTATAGATATCGCTCTGGCAAGACCTTGGCGCGCCAAGCATACACTCTGGTGCCATCCATGGCAAACTTCCTCCTACCGTGTGCGAAAATGTGTACATTTGCTCTTCACCTAGGATTGTCGATAGACCGAAGTCTGCCAAGAGAGGTTCTCCCTGGTCAGAGAGCAGTATATTTTCCTTGGGGAGCCCTTAGTAAGCCCATACGGAGTTCGAAGAAAGAACTGCTTACGGGTTTGAGGTCCCCATGCACCACGGGTGGGCTACGAGAATGGAGATACTGGAGTCCTCTTCCTATGCCAAGGAGCTGGGAGAGCGCAAACCAAAACGTTATGCCAGGTTGTGTCAAAGAAGGCAACATTCTAACGCACAACGTGGATTTGCCGAACCCTAGAGAAACTCTTTAGGTGATGGGATAAGTTTCCTTGTTTGTACCAAGGGGATATGAACGAAAGACTTGGTGTCAAGGTCCAGCCAATGAGGGGCACGAGATTTGGATGATCTGGTAAGCCAAGCCACGTTATGGCCTCTTGTTGAAATCTCTAAACAAGTCAAGCTATTAGTGGGCTAGTTGAAGACCTTCCTGTAATTCTGGAGCAAGCGCACCTGCAATAGCCGTGCGCTTGCTTCTGCGCCACGCGGGTCATTCAACCATACAGATCGAAGGACCTTCACAGCGACCTGAGAAGTATGTGATTTGAATCTTTGCGTGAGCAAATTTTATGGTGCTACTATATCAGAGAGATTTACCTCTGTCGGAAGTGTTTCTGACGGGGTGAAGAATCGGATTTTGCATCGCCAGATGTCGCTATGGCCACCTCCACAGGAGGGGCTTCCTTCCGGCTCGGTAATACATCCCATTAAGGAGGGTTTTGCTGGCCAGAAATGGCGTTCCGGGAGAGCATTAGTTTCATGAAGTTGAGATTCCGAAATCGGAAAGTTGGGCTGAGCCGATGGTGCTGACGGAAGAGGGTTAGGAATATTCTTTGCTAGGTTCAATGCTGCGTGATGTCTTGAGGTAAGTTCATTCGACTCAAGGTTTCCAGATGACTCACTCGTTTTGGTATGACAAATTTGTGAAAAAGTTTCTTTTCGTAGGTCTGGATCGCCCGTCGGCAACGGCCCTAGGCAATCCGACGTTCCGAAATGGGGAACAGACGAGGATGCTAAGGTTTGAGTCGTAGATTTCCGTTGAGTGTTCGCTTGGCATAGTGAGCCCCAGCTTTCAGGTGTTATTAAAGTGCGTTGTCGCGGTTCTGCTCGGGCCGTTGATTGCCAAATGCGCCGACAAGTGCGGGAGCACTGCTGAAGCGACCGAGAGACGACAGACACGGAATCTCAGTGTTATCTATTTGCGGGGAAGATATGAATGCGTACCTGACACTGCTTGGTGATTTTTAACTTGTAGATAGTCAACTTCGAGACGAAAGATGAATTTGGCATTTACTAAATGATTGCTGCAATGCGATGAGCAGGAGGGAGGGGGAGTGAAATGAGAAGCGATGAGAGGAACTGGAGGAGGAAAGATTTAAATGGGAGCCTCATGAGAGTAGCCACTTGCCCGTTTTCGGAACAGGGTGCAGAGCACCTCACCAACCGAATTTCTGGGTCCACCCCCCGTCAAGGCCTGATCTGGAAGGAAACGGCAACCTCATGATAAAACCCCCCCTGTTTTTCGGAACAGAGTGCAGATCACCTTACCAACCGAATTTCTGGGTCCACTCCCCGTCAAGGCCTGATCTGGAAGGAAACGGCAACCTCATGATAAACCCCCCCCCCCCTTCCCCGTTTTTCGGAACAGAGTGCAGATCACCTTACCAACCGAATTTCTGGGTCCACCCCCCGCCAAGGCCCGATCTGGAAGGAAACGGCAACCTCATGATAAACGTTAACCCCCTTGCCCGTTTGAGAACAGGGTGCAGAGCACCTCACCAAACGACGACTGTTCGACTTTCTGGGTTCACTCCCCATCCAAGGCCTGATCTCAAAGGAAATGAGAGCCTCAGAGAACCACTCTGGTACCTCAAATCTTAACCTCGCGAAGCGATTTACCTTCTGTAACGGGAGTCCGTGAGTTCATTTTAGCTCAATCTCTGTGCCAACTGGAGCGGGTAAACTGATTCACAGACCGAAATTGTGTCTCACTTTTTGCCTTCGATTCCAAAATGCATTGCATTCGGGGACTCGAACAAAATTGAACGAGTTCGTATCTCATTTAGTTGAGGCTTTTTGCCAAATGCAGCAGCCAAACCAATTCAAAGAATGGGATCGTATTTCACGTTTACCATTGTTACCGGAATGCACAGTACTTCCAGCAGCCCGAAAGAAATATCGCGAGCTGCATCTCAGGTAGTTAAGCCTCTATGCCAAATATGGTAGCTTCCAAGGCCAGAACTGCGAGGAATCGGCGGGTGCATGGTGCCCATGTATCCACGAAAGGGTCTCGGGAGGTGTGGAACTAGTGGACGTTCTGGGAACTGCCAGTGGCTAAGTTTATCACCCGCATGGGAGCACTGCCACAGCAACGGATCCTCATCATTGTATACTTATATCTTTCCCCTTCGATGGATCACCTCCGAACTGCAAATTGCCAATCGTCAAGCTCCCCTAATAATCTTCATCCGTACGCGCACAATCCCCACTAAAAGCCAGAACCGCAGCTGCAACTCCAAAATCACCCCCTTGATCTCAAGAGCAGGAGGCTCGGTCCATTCGCTACGGCGGACAGGCCATTTGGCCTCGCTATTCACACTCTAACTCAGATTCAAAATACACCCAATTGAGCACCAAACAGCGAGTCATTCTAGTTGAAGGTGGAGTAGCAAGGAACGCTGTGGACGAAGAGATAATTTCTCACTTTGGTGTTTACCTTCAAATTACGTCGATGAAACAGAGACGGAAGGCCATATTCTATATATATCACTTGTATTAATTACTTCAAGAGCAGGCATCGATATATTATGATTCCATATTACGACACATACATATGTGTGATTAGAGGGTACTGCCAGTGTTCAAAGGTTAGAGGTGTAAGAGGATGATCTGCCAGACGGGCCTTGCATATCAACATAGAAGGTGGACGAACTGAGACTTTCGAGGATCGTCAGAAGCTAGCTGGGATGCTGGAAACCGCCCATTTGCGGGATTGAACCACAATAAAAATGATGGCAACGGCTAGGATTCAGGACAAGCCGAATTCCCCCCTCGGTTACATCGACTTGCTTGATTCAGGAAGGGTCGTTAAACGCCGAACGATGGCTAACATGGAAGGCCTTGCGTCCGGCGACCGCGACCAACAATCCTTTAAAAGATCTTTTATTGGCTCCTGGAGCTGAGGATAAATGCTCCAGTCCTCCACAGGATCTTTTGGGTTGTTGCTATTGCAAACTTTGAGCGTGATTTGACCATCGGTCAACCCAGCATGCGGCAATTCTCCCGTCACGACCTGGAGGAAAGAAGGAAAATCGACGAGTCGTTTGTTAGGGCGTTGAAGAGGGTATACCATGGGGAGGAAGAGTAAAGGAAAGTTACTTACCGTAAATGCCAAGCTCCCAAAGCTGTAAACGTCGCTCTGGCAAGTCCTTGATCCTTCGACCATTTGCTCGGGGGACATCCACGGAAAGCTACCTCCTACGCGATGGGAGGAAGTGTACATTCTCTCCTCACCCAGGATTGTTGACAGACCAAAGTCGGCCAAGAGGGGTTCTCCCAAGTCGGACATTAAAATATTTTCCTGTGAAGAACTCTTGGTAAACCCTCTTTGAAACCTAACAGACAACGACTACTTACGGGTTTGAGGTCCCTGTGAACCACGGGCGGGTTACGAGAGTGCAAACACTCGAGCCCTTTCGCTATTCCAAGGAGCTGAATAAAGGGTAGCCTTCCGTTAGCCGAGGCCCTATCAAGGAACGTCAAACGTCACAACGATCCAACGCACAATTTGTATCCGCTGAGTATTCGAAAGGTTCTTCAAGTGGCGGTATAGATTTCCCTGGTTGTACCAAGGAGATATGAAGGAAAGGTTTGGTGTCAAGGTCCAGCCAATAAGAGGAACGATGTTCAGGTGCTTTGGTAGAGTAAGCCAGGTTATGACCTCCTGCTTAAACCTCTAAATTATTATTTTGGTAAGTAAATTGATTCAAAAATAGTCGTTGAATTGCAGGAACTGACGGACCCGTAGCTTACGTTCATTCGCGTCGTCCTCATTTCGGTTGCTCAACCAAACAGATCGGAGTACCTTTACGGCCACCTAGTATAAGATAGTCAGTGCCGCTTGGGTCGTTACTGTTATGTAAGGCCTTACCTTGACAGGTAGCGCTTCCGATGGTGTAGAGAATCGGATGTTGCATTGCCAGACGTCGCTATAACCTCCTGCACAAAGTGGTCTTCCTTTCGGCTCCTCAATACAACCCAGTAAGGAAGGGTCGGCAGGGATGAAATAAGTCTCGGAAAATGCGCTGGCGTCGGGTATTTGGGAGACTGCGCTTGGCGGCTGGGGCTGATTCGATGATCTCCGTCCAAAGGAGTCCGGCATTTCCTGGACAAGGTCTGACGCTACGCTATTAGCGGTAAAGAACCGATCATGCTGGGGTTCAACTTTCTGTAGATCGGGGTAGGTGTAGGCGAGAGGGAAAGCAGTCCTGAGCCATTTGGAGACCCCTGCAAGCAGTGGGACCAAAACATTAACACCCTTCAAGATTGACCTTCCTCGATTATTTCGACTCACAGACTAGACGACAAGCGATGGGAGTAGGAAGGACGATTTCGTTGTTCAGCGGCGGAAGTGTGGAGTGGAGGTGGACGTCAATGAGCCAAGCGAGGACGGCGCGTGCGTGCTGCCATGTTGGAGTGTCGTCCTTGAGAGGGGCAAGATCTAGTGTGGCCTGCTGAAGCGGACGAAACGAAAGTAAGTCGATGTTAAGCTCCAACCTTGTTCCCAGACGACTGGGGTTCGTTCCATCGTCGCGAAGGGGAACCTGGCCCAGACAAAGATCGAATTACTCACGGTTGGGGCGTTAGCGCCACGGAACTTAGCGCGCTGAAGCGAAATAGCCTCATCAGGTTGATCCTCTCCGGGGCTCAACGTCGGTAACAGTGCAGTAATGGGGGCAAGCATGTGTTCGTAGAACATTCGGAGAGCGTGCGGCGAAGATTTGCTTGGGAACTTGCTTGCGCTAGTCTTCCGGTGATGATAGCATTTATAGTTGTTCTAACGACAAGACCAGGAGGGTCAAACCATGGTAGTCGAAGAGTGTGACGCGTCTGTCAAAAGGCGAGACATGTACATACAGGTTCTTTGAAGCCGGTGGGGCCGTCTGGTTCGGGCTTGTGTTGTAGCGGTGGTGGGGTTGATGTCGTCGTTGTGGTGAGTCGCAGGAGTTGTATGATACTGGCGAGCAATGTTCGTAGGAATGCCAGGAGCAAGAGTTGAAAGAGGTAGTATTCACGAGAGGAGAGATGCATGATATCAAGCCGAGGGGTGAGGGCAAGGAAGAAGGAGGAAAGGAAAGGACAATGAGGAAGAGGATAAACACTGGTGGGATGATGGTGGTCCTATCAAACGGGCTCTAAATAGTTTTTGTAGAGTGTTAATGTTTAATGATGGCCAGGGGGAGCGCGTCCCAAGAGAGCCGGGCCTCTCTCAGGGCCAAACAGTGAAAAGACGCCACATGGCAGGACATTAGCGTTCGGTGGAAGTACCCAAATGGGCGACAAGGGGTTACGTTATGCTTCCACGGTGAATGATTGGCTGGTGGCTGCCTGGACAATTGTTTCGGGTTCATTTGTGGGAAAGCGCAGTGACAATCCGGCACGAGGCATTTCTGCGCTTTCCCCGAAGCCCGCTTCCCCCTCTCCCGGGGTCGGTGTGTGACCCCTGGATGTCATACCTACATGAGATGAGCAGCTCCAGAGGACGGACCTTTACCTCATCGAATCGTGCCTCTAGCCGCCACCAAACACCAACTCCCACCTCTTTACCGCGTCTCTCGATGCCGAAACGGCGCTCGCTTTTCATTTGGAACCCTCTCAGCAGACTGGAAAGTCTACAACGACGCTGAGCCTCCTGCATTCGCCCCACCACCACCCACCACCGTCTTCGAGGCTCCCCCCGTCCTACATTTACGTTTGTTCCCTTACATCTAAGCCTCACCAGCTCAGACTCGAGAAGAGACCCTGGCATCCCCATGTGCAGCGACGGTTGCATCGTATTTGGATTTGTGGGATCGGGGCAGGATGAAGGGCATTGACCTCGGCAGTGAGGCGTGAGATGAACGGAGGCGCCTTGAGTTTTGGAGGATCTGGATGCTCTCATCGCAAGTATCTCTGGTATTGATCCAGGTCCACGGATTAGAATCGACACGGCTGATGTCAATTTCTGCAACGGTGCAGCAGCGAACTTATCGCAGATTGCAGGACTAGTTCATCGCGCAATCTTGCGCTGGGACCAACGCCCAGTCATCGTGCCCATCACCAACCCATGCGACAAGCTACCCAACTCCAGTTTGCTCTGATCAGCTCAATGATCCTCAATGTAACTCAAGTCCATGCTTCGGCTTATGCGCATTTCGCGTTGGCATTGTTGGATATTTTTGATGCTTGTAGCTTGGGACGAATTTTGGCCATGGGCGGACAATTGTCGAATGACGGGTATAGAACAGTCGAAGAATACTTGGAAAACGTTGTTTCAAAACTCGTAAGGCATTTCATTTTAGCTATCAAGACCGAAGTGCAGGTTGTATTGCGGAATTGGAGGAGGGACCGTCCGCTGTACTCTGGGTGCCAGCCATTTGGCAAGACCCTTACGTTGATCGCTCATTTGCTGTTTCAGGTCACTTTCACTAGCAATTCAAGTCACTGGATGCACGTTCAGTTCGCGGCAATTGAAATTAGGTGATGGTCTTTGTTCAATCATTCACTTCTTCTTGACTTCTTCGAAACTCGTCGACTGCAGAGCTGACCAGCCCGACCAGGGAGCCACCGCCAGATCTGTCGCTGGGAGAGCCAATGATGAGCGGAGGAATGTTGGGGATGCAGCTTAGTGGCAGCGTGCTGTCCCTTTCGTCAGATGAGTCGACCAAGACAGATTATACCGCTCAAGAGAAACGCCAGCAACTTCGTTCATATTTCACCCCTCCAGATGCGCCACAAATAACACACATCGGTGTGGAAGAGCACCCTTCTAAGTCTGAGGAAACCAACCATCAAAGTTGAGCTTGCCGCTTTCCCGTTCGTTGCAAGTTTTTCTTTTTACTCTATCGAATTCTTTCTCTTCCTTTCGTCTCCCTCTAGTCATTGGGGCATGTTGCACTCACTACTCATCGCTCTAATTTTCTTGCTCTACGATGTTTGTCCATGCTTAAAAAAATTACCATAATCAATCAAATCAAATCCAACATCGTGTGCTACTGTTTTTCTCAACTACATTGGCTACAGCTATATATCAATACACTGTGGTTGGAAATTGTGACATTATCCCGCAGGGGAAAGATCCGGTAACGCTGAGGGCGGGGTTAACGTGCTAGATGTGCCTTAAATATGTAGTATATGTCTAAATAAGACTCAAGAGTGTCGTCCGAAACGGGGAGACCATGTCTGCGTCTGGCTGCGGTGGGAGCCGTGGTGCTGTCAATCGCCCACTTCGTGGCCCTAACGAAAATGACGCTGAGGGCTATGAATGGGACCAAACTGAAATCTCTCCCCACTGTTCAGGGGAGAGTATGCCCCCCCCCCCCAACTCGGATGATTCGAGAAGGGCGGTTAACCGTTGGACGATAGCTGACATGGAAGGCCTAGCGCTCGGTGATCGCGACCAGCAGTCCTTCAGTAGATCCTCAATTGGTCCTGAGAACTGAGGGTATATGCTCCAGTCTTCTAGAGGGTCCTTGGGATTATCGCTATTGCAAACCTTGAGCGTAATTTGACTGTCGGTCAGCCCAGCATGCGGCAACTCTCCCGTCATGACCTGGAGGAATAGAATCGAGCCGATGCGCCGGTTGTCAGTGTGTTGGAAAGGATATACAACAGGGAGACAGATTGGAAAGAAAGGTTATTTACCGTAAACATCAAGCTCCCAAAGCTGTAAACGTCGCTCTGGCAAGACCTTGACCATTCGATCATTTGCTCAGGTGACATCCACGGAAAGCTTCCTCCTACGCGGTGGGAGGAAGTGTACATTCTCTCTTCGCCCAGGATTGTTGACAGACCGAAGTCAGCTAAGAGAGGTTCTCCCCAGTCAGACATTAAAATATTTTCCTGTGAAACATTCTCGGATCAGTCCACTTCAGAACCTAAGAGACAAAAACTACTTACAGGTTTGAGGTCCCCATGAACCACGGGTGGACTACAAGAGTGTAAGCACTCGAGCCCCTTTGCTATGCCAAGAAGCTAAGGAAGAAAGACTGCTGTCAGTGGACGCTACAAGGGGCGCCAAATGGTAACAGCAATGCAACGCACAACTCGGATCCGCCGAGTATCTGAAAGGTTCTTCAAGTGGCGGTATAAGTTCCCTTGTTCGTACCAAGGGGATACGAACGAGAGATTTGGTGTCAAGGTCCAGCCAATGAGGGGAACGATATTTGGGTGCCTTGGTAAGCCAAGCCAGGTGATGACCTCCTGCATAAACCGCTAAAGATACTTTGGTCAGCAAATTGATTCAAAATAGTTGCGCAACCGCAAAGAAAAACGAACCCGTAGCTTGCGCTCATTCGCGTCAGCCGCATTCCGGTTGCCCAAGCTTACAGATCGAAGGACCTTTAGGGCAACCTAGTATAACATGGTTAGACTTTTATACAAGAGCCGTTTAATCGTCGTTGTTATGTAGAGGCTTACCTCAGTAGGTAGTGCTTCCGATGGTGTGGAAAATCGTACGCTGCATTGCCAGACATCGCTATATCCACCTGTGAAGAGAGGGCGGCCTTTTGGCTCCTCAATACAACCCAGGAAGAAAGGGTTTGCAGGGATAAAATAGGTCTCATGCAACGCGCTAGCGTCAGGTATTCGGGAAGCTGGTGTTGGGGGCTGGGGCTGAGCCGATGGTCTCCGTCGAAGCGGGTTGGGCATTTCCTCTGACAGGTTCGACGTTACGTTGTTGGCGGTAAAGGACCTATCACCTTCGAAATCAAAATTCCATAGGTCGGTGTAGGCGTAGGCACGAGCGGGAGCGGTCCTGAGTCATTGGAAAATCACTGAAAACAGTGGGGCAGAAACATTAGTGCTTTTGAACTTTGATCGCGCGCACAATATGTCTACTCACAAACTAGACAGCGAATAAGGGAAGTAGGAACTACTGTTTCCTTTCCCAGCGGCGAAGGAGTGCAGTGGAGATAGAAGTGAACGAGCCAAGCCAGGACGGGATGAGCGTTCTGCAAAGTCGGAGTGCCGTCCTTTAGAGGTGTGAGATCGAGCGTAGGCCACTGAAGCAAACAAGCCAAAAGCAGGTCAATGCTGAGCTCCAAGGCAGCGGCGGACGTGCTCGGAAAGGGCTGGGTAATCTTGGCGAGGCTCACGCAAAGATCGAATTACTCACGGTCCGAACTTTCGCTCCACAGAAAACGCAAAGCGAAATAGTCTCGTCGAGTTGATCTGCCCCACGAGGGAACGTCGTTGCGGGTCCGTTGACAACAGCTAGAATTTCTTCGGTGACGGAGAGTGGTTGAGGAAGATGCATCTCTTCGTCGTTATGGTTGTACTTAAGTAAAAGAGTGTCGATCGAGGTTAGTCAATTAGGACGGCTTGAGGGATGTCACACGCGCATTGAAAGGTGAGACGCACAGGTATCTCGGAGTCGATGGGTGCCGGTTCCCGCTCGCATCGTAGAGGTGGTGGAATTGAAGTCTTGGCTGTAGCGGGCCCGACGAGTTGTTGAACGCAGGCAAACAACCCTCCCAGTAGCGTCAAGAGCCAGAGTTGAAAGAGAGGTTGGTGGCGGGGAAGCGACATAGGAAAACCCAGATGAATGTCCATGGGGACCTGAAGCCGGTAAGTCGTCCTCTTCCAGGTTTCGCACGAAGCTTACCCCAAACACAAACAGGAAAATATCTTACTTTCCGACGAAGGGCAGCCTCTCCTAGCGGACTTTGGCCTCTCAACCATTTTGGGTGATGAGAAGATGTACTCGTCTTCTCATCGCGTAGGGGGGAGCCTTGCGTGGATGGCGCCCGAGTGCATGACCGGAGAAGCTAGGTCATGCCGGAGTGACGTTTACAGCTTCGGAAATGTGGCTTTTGCGGTGAATACTTGCTTTGACTTGGCTTCTGTGTGTCAAACCGTGTGCGCTGATGACCAAATGATCGGGTCTCTTCCCCCATTAGGTCCTGACAGGCGAACTACCGTATAATGGGTTAGCCGACTACCGAATTATCCTCAAGGTTTGCGATGAAACTAGCCCTGGGGTTCCTGTCGAAGATTGGAGCAAGTATCCTCAGCTTCGTGGATCAATCGGAGATCTCCTGAGAGCGTGTTGGTCGCGGTCACCAGAGGCAAGGCCATCCATCTCGACAATTGTCGAACGCTTGACCACGCTGCTCACATCGAGTAGGTCGGAAACCGATACCCAACTATTGTTGTCGACCAACTAGCAATGCCCCGTTCTAGCTCCTCCCTTGCCTCTCCGTCATCTTTCTCGCATATTCGTAAAACTCCTATTTTTGTTCTCTACTCTATCGTGATGTCTATGGCGATCTCGGCTATGTTTTTTTTTGTTGCACTTTCAATCCCCATCCCCCGCAATCATAATCATATCACGCCCCTTTCCCTGTCGATCCCCCTTGGCATCGCTGTATCCGTTCCCTTGGCAGGCGTGAAACTCTTACAGCCAGTAACGAGGATAGGCTGTGTGTAACAATGAGTCACAGACTGTTATGCAGGGAGGCCGGAACGTTGTGGAATTCTGCGCAACCATGCCTCACATGATCATTTCTACCCCGTACTGCGTCAAAAAGGCCTGAAACCACCGGATTTCATATAATATAGTAATATAATAGAAAAAGGTACACCAAGTCGGCTAAGCTTGTATAGATTCTGTACATACATAGGATGCGATTGTCCCAGCAAGAGGCGTGCGCGTGCGACTCAGGATTGGGTCTAGACGTGCCACAAGGTGTCCTCGATGCCGGCTCACCGCAGTTTTGGATCCAACAAACATTTCTTTCTGTTCTAAGGTTTGAAATCGGTCCAAAATGATTCGACCAAGGAACAGGGGAGGCGTTCGACTGCGCGATACGTAAACGAAGACAGAGCTCCGCCGCCTGGATTCTTTTCCCCTCTGTCCAGGGTAAGAATTCAACGGACGCGAAGAGTGAGGGAATTTTGGTAGTTCTCTGCACCAAATATCGGTGCCCTCACGTCTGGAAGGATTGCTAGCTTCATTCATTTGGGATCAGATCCATGGCCAGGAAGAGAGAATTACATGTTCGCGGGGGGGAAAAAAGCATAAAAAAGCCACCATTGTATTAGCGTAATAAGTTGGTAAGGTGTCTTGTTCGTCATGAGCTCTCTTTCGCCAAGCGGATGAATGAAAAACAATTCCCATACTTATTGCGACTGAGTGTTTAAACATTCACGTGCACATGCATCTTGACCGCCTAGCGGTTTGTATGAAAGGATCAAAACTCTGGCAGGTCGGCTATCTTTGCATGCACACACACTGCAAAGGACCCTTGAAAAGGTCGGCATCCCATCTGCCGACGTGTACTCCAACGGTAAGTCGCGTGGTGTCTGTTCGCAGTGCACTCATAGATTTCGAACTCCGACGCATGTCATTGTTCACAGCACCTGCCACACCTCACACACATGCTACAAATTCGAACAGCCCTCCTCCTGGACAAGGACAGCTAGACCACCATATAAGGACTCTTTTCACTCGTACATGGGATAAAGTCCTTCAACAACTTCATCGAATCCTCTCTCTCCGGTCTACACCACTTCAAATCCAAACTCCCACCCCTTAACGCAATACCTCAATTTCTAAGGGCCACTCGCTCTCCGTTCACGCTCGCCTATCATCAGCCACTCGTACTAATTACAAAGAGAAAAGCTCCCTCTCTCTCTACTCTTAGTTCTTCTTTCTCACCTGTTTGTCGCTCAATCCGTCAACCCACCAAACAACATGCGAGCTTCAATCTTTGGGAACCTCCGTTCGGGTACCAACTCCGCGGCGTCAAACCTCACCAGTAACCGCCAACAACAACGTGATAGGACCAGCTCCTATCACCGCCCAATGTTCGCTCACTCGGCTCACTCCATTCGACCGCATTTAAAGCCTCACCACCACGCATCCCAGCAGAAGTCCCTGCTTCAACCGCAAAACCAGTCCCCTCATCATCCGCCACGGCTTTACCTTCGCTCGCTGCAACGGGGGAATGTCGCATTTGGATTCGTTGTGGCTGAGGTTGGGTGAAGTGGTAAACAAGGGTTCACCCAGACAGCGGAGCGTCAGGGATTACAAGAGTCGCCACGAACGCCACCGCGGTTGGAGGTAGGCGAAATTGGGTGCCCGTGGAGACGGCGGTGGCATTTCTGAAGGTTCAGATGCCGTGTTAAAAGGGAAGCGCCCCTTGCTGGTGGAGAGGGAACGGGCGCTAGGCGCTCTCATCACAAGGTCGGTGGCAAATCGATTTTAGGCATGAGTACATAACACATGATTGACCCTTTCGATTTCTCTGCGGTTTATTTAAAATAGTGAACTTCGTCAAGCATCCAGGGTCCTGCAAGATTCGCTCTTGCACCGCGCGATCTTGCGGTTACTCCAACGCCCTTTGACAGTCCTCATCACCAACCTCACGCAACAAGTCACACAACTCTTACTCACCCCCGAATTCAGCCCGAGCGTTCCACCCATTCCCAACCCTGCTCAGGTGGACGGGTTGGCGTCCGCGCACTTCGCGTCGGAGGTGCTGGAAACCTTTGACGCGCTCGACTATGGCCGGATCTCCACGTGCGGTGGGCAATCGTCGAACGACGGGCATAAGCGGCTAAAAGAAGACCTGGAGAACGTCGTTTCCAAAGTGTCGGACCGTTCGTTTCGGCGATCAAGACCGAGGTGTCCGCTGTTATTGCCGAATTGGATAAGGAGCCACCACAGGTCGTGGGTGCCACAGCAAGAGAGCCATGCCTTTGTGTTCGACCGATCAACGATTTGATAGGACCCTCGCTAGGGTCTCGCTGCTACTTCCTCGTATCACGTTTACGGGCAAAGCGAGCCAGTCGACCTACATCCAGTCAATGTTGGCGACCTTTGAAATCGGCGTCGTGTGCGGTAGCCTCGTGGCCTTTCCTAAACGCCAGCAACATCTGCCTTCGTACATCACCCCTCCAGACACGCCGCAGACGCCGCCTGTGGGCGGGAAGAAGTCTTCTCCCAAGTCCAAGGAACCTCAACCGACCAAGTCGAGTTTGTCGCTGTCAGCTGCGGTCAACGGTTTGGCGCATTGGACCTTTTTTTCCCTCATCACGAGCCCGGCGAACTCTCAAGCCTCCTCACCTCGACAGATAACCCCGCCTTGGACCAATAAGTTGTCCATCACGAAGCTCCCGTCGTTGAAGCCGCTTTCATCTACTCGCGCGCCTTCACCGCCCACAGTCAAGGTCGCAGCTCCAACTCCGTCCTCGCCTCTTCGACGTCAACTTCCTGGGGCGATAGGACTCGAACCCTTCGCAACAGTGTACAAAACTTTTGTCCTCGCATTACACGCCCTCGCACGGGGCCAAGTCCGTCCAATTGACCGCCAAGCGCCTAGTCTGCACGTCTATGGTGTGTAAGGGTCTTGAACCCTTGCGACGTCAATGTTATGGCAAAGGTAAGTCGCATCCCAGCCTTGATACTTGATGGAACCTCGGTACTTTATGAAGGAGTGGTTGGAGGGGTGTGAGGGACGAATAGGAGGATGAGGTAGAAGAGGATGGCGGGTATCAAGCTTAGGCAGTCACCTTGATGTAGTTGAAAATGGACACAATGAGACCTCAGAAGATCTTTGGAAGCCAGGATGGTGCTGATAAATCACTCAGTCACAGAACGTAAAATCAATGAAAATGACGGCAACGGCTCAGAACGGGGGCGCCCTGAAATCCTTGTCTTCGCTCACTTCAACTCAATTGATTCGATAAGGCTTGTTAATTGGAGGACGATGGCTGACATAAAGGCCCAGCGCCCAAAAACCTGCTCAGCCTCCGGTGGAGGGCACGTGTGAATCTACCTCGGTGATCTGGGATGTTTGCACGGGTTGTGGGTTGCATTCACTTCGGTGAACGGCTCGGAGACTTATGTCAGCTCTCGCGGAGGGGCGGCAAGCAAGAAAAGATCGCAACCCCGCTGAAAGACGAAAATCTCTCTGACCCGAGGGACCGGTTCCAGCTCTCGCAGAGGGGCTGCAAGCAAGAAAAGATCGCAACCCCGCCGAAAGACGAAAATCTTCCTGACCCGAGGGACCCGTTCCAGCTCTCGCAGAGGGGCGGCAAGCAAGAAACGTGGAGACTTGAGTTCCTTATGTCAGCTCCGCCAGAGGGGAGGGGGGAAATAGTACTTGTAGCACTCGAGTTAGCCCAGCGACTACCTTTCGATCCCTCCTGTTCTTGCAGATAGGCGCTCTCTTCTCATATGCAGCCCGCCTCCTACCAATCCGTCTTCCAATTCTGGTTCCTAATGTCGCTGCAAACAGTACTTGCCAGCGCCCAACAACTCCTGATCCGCGTCATCATAACGGCGACCACGACGTCATCCCCTCCACCGCCGCCACGATACGAGCCTGAAACAAACGCACCCGCAGACATCGGAGAGCCTGTACGTGTCACCTTTCAAAGCACCTCTCACATTCCTCGAGCCGTCGCCGCTGACTGACCTCAGCACTCTCTAATCTAGTCGAACGGTGTCCGCTACCTTGACCGAGAGACCAACGCAGTATCGTGCAAGCCTTTACCAGATCTTCCTCAAGCACTTCATGTCGACGAAGGGATCCCAGATATTGTCAACGAAACCGCGACGACGATGAGCCTCGGAGAAGACCAATCAGAAGCTATCTCGGTTCGGCCCTGGGGTGCGAAATCTCCAACCGTGAGTAATTCGTTCTTCGCCTGGGCTTGGTTCGCCTGGCTCTTGCTTTCACCAACGGAAAGGAACCCCACCTTCTTAGGAGCACCGCCGCCGTTATCTTGGAGCTCGACGTTGACCTACTTTGTTTTCATCCTTTTCAGCAGCCTAACTTGATTTTACACCTCTCAAGGACAGGTACCTGGATATTGGAACATGCTCATGCTGTCCTAGCTTGGATCTTTCACTCCTACCTCAACTCCATATCTCCGTCGCTGAACCAGGAAATAGTCTTTCCCAGTTCTATCTCTCTCCATCCAGTTCGTGAGTACAAATGATCGAGGAAGAGGAGGGGGAAGGATCAGCCTTCAAGACGCTAATGTTCTAGTCCCACTATTTTCAGGGGTTTCTCAATGGCCTAGGACTGCTCGCGTCCTCGCCCCCGCCTATTCGGAACCACGGAACTTGGAACTCGAGGGCAAGAGGACTTGTACCGTTAGCAACATGATGCCAGGCTTGGCAGAGGAAATGTTCAACCCTCTCCCGCAGAGACAATCAACTCGGTCGCAAGCGCAAACATCGGTCTCTCGTATACCCGACGCCAGCGCGTTATATGAGACCTATTTAATCCCTGCGGAACCTTCTTTAGTGGGTTGTGTTGAGGAGCTGAACGGACGCCCTCTTTGTACAGGCGGTTATAGCGACGTCTGGCAATGCAACGTCCAATTCTTCACACCTTCGGAAGCACTTCCTACCGAGGTAAGCGTTCACATAACAGTAGCATCCCAAACGATAATGGTATAAAAATCTAACCACATACACTAGGTCGCTGTAAAGGTCCTTCGATCTGTCTGGTTGGGCGGCCGAAGTGAGGCCGACGCGAATGAGCGCAAGCTACGGGTCCGTCTGTCAGCAGTTGCACAACTGTTTGAATAGATCTGCTTACCAAATTCGCTTTTTAGAGGTTTATGCAGGAGGTCATAACCTGGCTTAGCCTACCAAAGCACCCAAACCTCGTTCCTCTCATCGGTTGGACCGTGACGCCAAACCTTTCATTCATCTCCCCTTGGTACAGGCAAGGGAATCTATATCGCCACTTGAATAACCTCTCTCATACCCAGCGGATACAAGTCGTGCGTTAAAGCGCTGTTACGTTTGACACTCCTTGATATGCGTCAGCTAACTGTAGACTTCCTTCCATCTAGCTCCTTGGTATAGCAAAAGGGCTCAAGTGCTTGCACTCGCGTAACCCACCCGTGGCTCACGGGGACCTCAAACCCGTAAGTGCCTGTTGTCTATTAGGTTTCGAAGGGGGCTTATCGAGAGTATCCCATAGGAAAATATTCTAATGTCCGACTTGGGAGAACCTCTCTTGGCTGACTTCGGTCTTTCAACAATCCTAGGGGGGGAGAGGATGTACACTTCCTCCCATCGCGTAGGAGGAAGCTTGCCGTGGATGTCACCCGAACAGATGATCGAAGGTTCGAGGTCTTGCCAGAGCGACGTTTACAGCTTTAGTAGCTTGGCGTTTACGGTGAATAACTTTTCGCTCAATCTGCATTTGTGTCGCATGCCCTTTTTCCACCGCGCTGACAAACAACACGTCGGTTCCCTTCATTTTACAGGTCATGACGGGAGAATTGCCGCATGCTGGGCTGACTGATGGTCAAATTACGATCAAAGTTTGCAACAGCAACGACCCGAAGGACCCCGTAGAAGCCTGGAGCCAATACCCCGAGCTACCGGAACCAATTAAGGATCTTTTAAAGGACTGTTGGTCGCGGTCGTCGAACGCGAGGCCTTCCACCTCGGTCATCGTCCGACGATTAACGACCCTTCTCGAATCGAGTGAGACGAAGTAAACGACGAGGGAGGATCTAAGCTTGTTCCGATTCCTAGTCGTCGTCATCGGTTTCTCTGGATTCGAGTTCTGCAAATTGGCGGTTCAACAGCACGAGAGCTGGTCTCGGACAATGCTCCAAGAGCCTCGTCCTGTCCCTTTCCTTATGTATAGAGATGAGGGCCGTCTGCCAAGCTGCATTTAACCTTGGAACACCGTAGCCGCACCCTCGTCTCACATCTCATCATATGCAATGTTACTTGTTCCTTAATGTTTTTACAAAACTAAAATATGCGTGTATGAGGGATCCAACCTGCGGTATGTCTACGCTTAGGAAGCTGGAATTATCCCGCTAAGGCGGTTGAACTAAAACCAATATAATAACAACCATATCGATCGTGATGGGTTTCAGCGCCTATATATTCACGTGTATCAAGTTTGCTGAAGGATCAGAACTTTGGCAAATCGGCTATTTTAGCGGCCACACGCATGGAGAGATTTCCGGCGTCCCATGATACAACATTCCAAAAATCAGTCGCGTGGTATGCGTGTCGATGCTCCGTTTATTGAGAGCCACTTTGGTGCAGCGCAACGTCGGTCTACCGGTCATAAATTCAAGCTCCGACGCAAAGTCAGCCATCGGGCGTGCTATTGTCACTGCACTTGCCCCACACTCAGTATACATTCGAACAGCCCTCGCCCTGGCCAAGGACAGAGAGCCATATATAAGGACCTCAATTCCACTCTTACATGGGATAAGGGCCTTCAACACTCCATTGAATTGTCTCTCCGGTCGACAACCAGTTCAAATCCAAACTCCCGCCTCTTACCGCAATCCCTCAATTTCTAATGGCCACTCGCACTCACCTATCATGGGAGACTCGTACCAGACAGAAAGAATAAAAATCCCTCTCTCTACTCTTAGCTCTTTCTTTCTCTCGCTCAACCCGTCAACCCACCAAACAAGATGCGAGCTTCAATCTTGAACCTCCGTTCGGGTACCAAGTCGGCGGCCTACAACGACTTCAAACCTCACCAACAACCCTAGGACCAGCTCCTATCACTGGCCCACGTTCGCTCGCTCGGCTCACTCCATTCGGTCGCAAAGCCTCACCCCAGCAGATGTCCCTCCTCCAACCGCAAGCTCAGCCCCCTCATCATCCCCCACGGCTTTACCTTCGCTCGATGCAGGAGCGTCGTATTTAGATTTGTTGGGGCTGAGGTTAGGTGATGCGGTAAAACTAGGCGTTGATCCTTCCGGCACCGGCTCATCCAGCCAGCGGAGTGAAAGGATTACAAGAGTCCTCGCGAACGCCGTGGTGGTCGGAGGTGGGCAAAAGTGGGTGCCCATTGAAGCGGCGGTGGCATTTCCGAAGGTCCAGATGCCGTGTTAAAAGGGAAACGCGCCTTGCTGGTAGAGCGGGGACGGGCGCTTGGTGCACTCATCACAAGGTCCGTGGCATATCGGTGGTAGGCATGAGTACAAAATACACATGATTGACCGTTTCAATTCTCTGCAGTTCTTTTAAACAATAAAAATAGTAAACTTCATCAAGCGTCGAACGTGTTGCAAGATTCGTTCTTGCACCGCGCGAGCTTGCGGTTGCTCCAACACCAGTTGACGGTCCTCATCACCAACCTCACGCAACAAGTCACTCAATTTTTATACTCGCTCCCAAACTCGACCCGAGCGTTACACTCGTTTTCAACCCTACTCAGGTGCACGCGTTGGCGTACGCGCACTTCAGCTGCTGGAGAGGTTCGACGCTTGGGTTGGGCCGAATCTCTACGTGCGGCGGGCAGTCATCGAACGACGGGCTCAAGCCATTAAAAGAAGGCCTGGAGGTTAAATTTCCAAAGTCGTTGGACCGTTTATTTCAGAGATCAAGACCGAAGTGTCCGCTGTCATTGCCGAATTGGAGAAAGGGCCACCAAAGGTCGCTGGCAGCGCCCATATCCATGCCTCTGTGCTCCGCGGACCAGCGATTGAATAATACCGTCGCTTGAGTCGCTCCGTTGCTCGCTCAGGTCACGTTTGCGAGCCAGTCTAGTCGATGTTGGCGACCTTTGAAATCGGCGTCGTGTGGAGTATCCTGAACGGAGGAGTTGGCCCACGTGAGCCCTCGCCTGATCCGGCATTGAGAAGGACGATGAGCGAGGACAGGCTTAGGACCCAGCCTAGCAACAGCTCTCTATCGACTTCTTCGTCCGACGAATCGACCAAGACAGATTATGTAGCCCAGGAGAAACATCAGCAACAGCCGCCTCCGGACATGCCTCAAATGGCACGTGTTGGAATGAAGGAGAAGCCTTCCTCCAAGTCCAAGGAACCTCAGCCGACCAAGTCGAGCTTGTCGCTTTCAGCTGGGGTCAACAGCTTGGCCCATCGGAGATCTTCTTCCCCCATCACAAGCCCAGTAAACTCTCAAGCCTCCGCTCCTCGACAGTGCACCCCACCTTCGACCAAGAAGCTGTCAACCATCAAGCTCAGATCATTGAAGCCTCTTTCATCCGCACGCGTGCCTTCACCACCCACATTAAAGTCGCAGCTCCAACTCCGTCCTCGCCTCTTCGACCTCAAGTTCCTGGAGTGGGAGGACTTGACCCGTTCGCAGTGGTGTACAAGCCTTTCATCCTCGCGTCTCACGACCTCGCATCGGATGCCAAGTTCGTCCAGTTGAGCGCCAAGCGGTTGGTTTTGCCTGTTGAAGGTGGACTCGCTCGGGAGGCCGTGGACTCGGTGTCGAAGGAGTTGGCCGGGTTCGTCGCTTTCGCGGATTACCTCGCGGCTCCTAAACTGGCAGCTCCGTCCTGCTGCTCGCCACATTGAAGAATGGAGTGGTTCTTTAAAAGCTCATGCAGAAGACGAGGGAAGCGCCGATGCTCCTGATCCTACTGGTCTTAATGCGCGTGCGGCATCGCTTTCCTCTCCGCCAAATTCGAGCTCCCCAACAACTCGGCTCCGACCACTCCCGCACCCAGACACCGTCTCAGCCTGGATCGGTTTACCCGAAGACGAGTACCGGAGGAGCTGGTTCGAGGGATTTGGCAAGACCGACGAGGGCGCTGCCATCGTGGGCAAAGCCGTGTTGAAGAACAAGCGGATGGGCGTGCTTTCTTGGGTGAAGGAGCCGTTGGAGCGGAGCGTGAGGGAGGAAGAGGAGGATAGCAGCAGCGATGAGGAGGATGAGGAAGGTGGTAAGATTCAGGCTTGATTGCATGGTCCTCCGAGTTGGACGGTTCAAGCTTCAGCGGCGAAATTGTCAGATAGAAGACCCCAAGTTGGACTGCTTGGCGGACTAATGTTTCCTTCTTTAGAATTTTTTCTCTCTCGTTCTTTCTCTTCTTCTTTTCGTCTCTCTCTGATCATTGGGGTACTTTTCGCATGGTGCACGCACAACTTCATCGCTCTAATTTTCGTTCTCTGGGCTGTTCGTCCATACATACAGATTTTCTGCAATCAATTCAATCCAAATACCACGTTTTCAGTTTCTCTACAAATCATAATACAGAGATATAGGGGATTCGAGCAATCCTACATGTCATATGTACAGGGAGGTCGGGCGATCCGGCAGAGAGGGGAGGGCACTGCGTGCCATACAACAGTGAAATTTACATTGCACTTTCGGGTACCTTTACCCTTGAGAACTGTCAGAGTTCAAGCCAAGCCGAACGATGCCGACGAGAGCGCTTAGCGCGCCGGCGCTAACTCTTGTTTATTTATTTACTTCTCTCTTAATGTTTATTTCTCTCTCGTCCCGTCTGTATCTCAACGTCTCGTTTGTAACGTTTCCGTTCTGTTGGTTCTGTTTCCATCTGTTCGGTTTCGTACGTTTCCTTTATAGTGTAGACCCTGCCTGTTCAGGATACCTCAGTCGATTGCCGTATCACTAAGGTATGCCCCCTTTCCGTTTCTCCCTGTCTCACAGATCCTAACGACCCTTTACGATCCCTAGTCTATTATTCTAACAGGTGCTTAGCTAATATATATGAGTCGATTGCCGTATCACTGAGTCTATTATCCTAACAAGAACAAGTGGAAATTCCCATCCGATTTCGAGGTTCCTCCCGAAACCCAGTAGAAAGCTCTGGTCTGGGAAAGTTCGCAAATGCCAGTCGAGGAAAAATGGTGCCAATCCCCACCCTCCGGTCCAGCCCACAGAGCGCTCGCGTAGCCTTAGAGAACTGCCTAAACTCGGGAATCGCTATACTTGTATCTAATTAAACCCCCTTGTACAAATGTCTTAAAAATGTATTCATCGGTTGAGCTAGCTATTAGCACTATTTAGGGTACATTTCAATGTCCATAGCTGTTACCGAGCCCCAAGCGCCGCCGGATTAGCCCATGGCCGGGAAAAAAGGTTTTAGTGAAAGCGGAAATCATACAGGATCCATAAGCTTGACATACGCAGGGCTGTTCATTTAGGGTGGAGTCTGATGGCGAGCTGAGTGGCTGTCGGGAATGGACGTGCCAAACGAACGTTCACTCCCGTCGTTCCAGCGCCCCCTACTCACCTTCATGACTTGAAGCGCCTGGCCGCTTACGGTTTCCCATCTCAAGGGCGGAATGAGCGTCGGGTTGCGAGACATCCAGAAAACAACAGTTCAGTATTTTCATCGTACCATGATTCACCGCAATATCAAGAGCCACGCCTATCAAGTATCCAAAAACCTGGAAGCATGGTTGAGCGCATAGTAAAGCAATTCTGAGTCGAGAGGAGGAACGTGTGGTGGTTGGAACGGAAATAGTGGAGCGGTGGCGGTTGGTGTACCTTATGTCCGATGATGACATAAGGTTGGACTTAACGAGAGCGTACACACTTTTGGAAACAAGTCCGCGGTCCGTGGACTAGGTACCAGTTATGTTGATACGGACTAATGAGGGATATATGAAATGAGGCCACGCAGTGGTCCAGACCAAATATCAGCGAAGGCTGCCCATCACCCGACCGATATGTCCGTTAAGTCGTATTCACCGGTCGCGCGTGGCGTCATCACATTAATATTGCGGCCCAGACGGGGTATAGATATGATGGAGAAGTGTCCTGCTGGCCGCACCATGGCCCAAGACTTAAATAACTTCATGGCCCTCCCTTCCAGCCGTCTCCTAGCCTGTTGATTATTGATGGTGGTGCCATCGACGCCGTTTACTGTTCATTGTCGTGTTTGATGTGTGTTGGTTCATATTCCAATTCTATTGACCTCAGTTGTCGCGTTGCGGCGGGATTTCGGTTGGCGTGTTGTGCGGCGGCATTGGAATGTATAAGAACAAGTTGGCCATCTCCTAGCTTGTTGATCATTGCTGGTGGTGCCGTCGACACCGTTTACTGCTCACTGACATGTGTTGTTGGTCCATATTCGAGTTGTATTGCCGGGAGTAAAGCTTTAGATATTGAATGTTTACAGTAGAGCCTTGTTGAATGTTTACGAGCATTAGTGCCTCAGGACGGGCTAGTTAGGGTACTGGCGAGATGCTGGGTGGGTTGAGAACGGGAGCTCCTGCGGTTCACGGTCCGCGGGTTTGTGGACTTGTTCCGGTGGTTTTGGACGTTCTGAACAATAGTAATGATTGCCAAAGCTTCAGCAGCGCAGAACCTCAATGCTTCCAACATGAGGCAGGCGGAAAGCCCTCACATGAATCTGGGTCCTGCACAGGGCAAAAGGTCATTGGTTGAATCGCGTACGTATTGGCAAAGCACTTAGGCTGTCTTTCATCTACAGGGTGCCATGAGTTTGGGGGAGGGATATTGTAGGAGAGAGACCATGGTCTCACGGTCTGATTAGATAATACTTTCTATATTGCTCGCTAACGCTCGTCTTAACTACAGGTCCCTCAACGACGCGGCCATAGCCGACGTTTAAGCGAAACGTCGGCTCTTTCTATTTCCTTTCGTAGTAATAGCTCGCCTCTCCTGTATTCCGTTTCTCGCCTACTTTACATCGTCGGACCATCCCTCTACTCCGTCTCTACGTATATAAGGAAGTACGAGTAGATGTATCGTCCGACAACTTCAATTAATACTGTCTTACGGCCACTGAACACCTGGAGTGAAAGCGACTATAAGACTACCAAACAAACTCGACGAAAATATCGAACCAATCACGTAAGATCGCTTACCTCAGCGTAGCGAACTTACAGATATGAAGATCTTGGTTTGCGTATTAGGGCGTTGCCACCGTCCGAAGAAGACTGGTTTGCGTATTGGTGCGGCTCCAACGCCCGTGGCCCGATGAAGATCTTGGTTTGCGTATTAGGGCGTTGCCACCGTCCGAAGAAGGCTGGTTTGCGTATTGGTGCGGTTCCAACACCCGTGGTCCGATGAAGATCTTGGTTTGCGTATTAGGGCGTTGCCACCGTCCGAAGAAGGCTGGTTTGCATATTGGTGCGGTTCCAATGCCCGTGGTTGGTTTGCGTATTAGGGCGTTGCCACCGTCCGAAGAAGACTGGTTTGCCTCTTGGTGCGTTGCCAACGCCCGTGGCCCGATGAGCATCTCAGTTTGCGTACTGGGGCGTTGCCAACGTCCGAAGAAGACTTTGGTTTGCGTACTGTACCGCCGTGGCCCGATGAAGATCTTGGTTTGCGTACGGTACGTTGCCAACGCCCGTGGCCCGATGAAGATCTTGGTTTGCGTATTGGGGCGTTGCCAACGTGTTCATCTACCCTCCCATCGAGGACACCTCATTGCGCCCTGTGGATGAAAGGCACATTCGCCCGAACCGTCTCTGTCAATCCTATATATACGCGTAATCTCATCCAGGCTTATAAGCTACTCGACCCTGGCTGAATTACATTCAATCATCTCTTACTTGATATATTCGCAAAGCTCATATCACCGGTTCTCCCAATGGTTACTCTACGGAAGCTTCCCGTTGGCAAATGGTTTCAGGCAAGGATTTTCTCATCGCCATTTGCTTGTGTGCACGCCCCCAAGATTACTGACACTTGATGGATGCCCACTACTTGGTTACCTTGACATCTCTAGGGCATCTCTCGATGGGTTCGGGTGCAAATGATTCACACGAAGCAACTATTCGGGAAGAAACTCCCGGTAGAGGAGATTAATCGAACCGGCCGGCATTCCGACGCCCAACTTCTACCGTCGCACAGCCTCTTCACATGTCGTTCGAGACCATCCACACGCTCATGGTCTGCACAGAACTCTGGGCCTCCGAGCGACCATCCACCTCAAGGCACGCAAACAGTAACAACACATCTCGAGTCCACCGAGTCCACCGAGTCCACCCCCAACTATGCTTCAGGCCCGAACGCAACAGCGGACGCTCCGAATGCGCCTCAACCAACATCAGCCTTTCATTCCATGCCCTCAGATCCTATTCCAACAGTTGATTCCGATACCACGCCTCCCGATGTACTCTATTTCTGGCCAACAAGCCCTGCTTTCCGTGGCTATATTAGGCAGGCGCAGGGACGCGCTTTGGGAGGTGGAGTCTACAGCGACGTTTTTTGCTGCGACGTCCAGTTCCGCACGCCGTCTGAAGGACTTCTGACCAAGGCAAGTCGCGCATCATTGAACCGACTTGACAAAAGCTTATATCATCTATAGGTCGGCAGGAAAGTTCTTCGGTCTGTGGGTCTGAAGGGCTCCACCCCTGCCATACAGCAAGAACAAATGCTGCACGTAAGGTTCTCTAATCGTTCACGATCCCTAACCGTCAATCTGAATGCTTGCGCTTCTTTCACTGTGAAGGACCCGCGCGGGGGGCAGCTACGGGTGGACGGTTTAAACGTGCGGAACCCCGGGCTGCCTAGGGAGACCCGGGGTTGCAAAAGAAATTATGAAAGCGCTCGGGAATTTTGAAGAACCACGGGTCCCGCGAACCCGGCGCTCAGACTCATCAGGGTTTGGAAGTCGCCGAAATCCAAATTATTCGAGCTCAATTCACAATGTCCCAAACCTAACACCAAAACCCCGCCTGGC
>KN823103.1:100658-122783 GCA_000827465.1 Tulasnella calospora MUT 4182
AATTGCATTGGGGAAGCAGTCCGCCACAACAGAAGGCGGGGAAAAGCCGTGTTGCAGCTCCCTATCCGCACTATTCTTTTACACCTACTAGTACAATATAAATAATAAATATAATACAATGTTATCGGATCTCCGTCGCAAACTCCAGTCCTGTGAGCCCGGAGCAGAGTGAGATCTTTTTGAATACCGGTTTCGGCTCGAATATAGGGTCCCGTAGATTGTTTCACTGACCAGGGTAAAATAATCTGGTGCCTACGGGTACGGGCTGGGTGGGTTTTTGTGCAATCTCCCGTCGTCCGGCCCCATGCGCGCTGAGTGTGAGCAATTTCTCACCAGGACCTCAGACCCACCCGGGGCCTTCACAGTGTTTCAGCGGTTCCAACAAGAGGGCATAACTTGGTTTGGGTTGCTCAGGCATCCGAATATCGTTCCACTTATCGGTTGGACCTTGACACCAGAGCTCTCGTTCGTATCTCCTTGGTACGAGCGAGGAAATCTACGCGGGCACTTGAGAGCCCTTTCGGGGATTAAGCGGGTGCAACTCGTACGCCAAACCCTATCCGCTTCCACCTCGCTTGACCTAATCTCCGCGCATTCTTTGGCTTTCTAGCTCCTCGGCATCGCAAAAGGACTCGAATACCTGCACTCTCAAGCTCCGTCCGTAGTCCATGGAGACCTGAAGCCGGTAAGTCGTCCTCTTCGAGGTTTCACGCGAAGCTTACCCCCCCCCCCCACACACAGGAAAATATCTTACTTTCCGACGAAGGGCAGCCTCTCCTAGCGGACTTTGGCCTCGCAACCATTTTAGGTGATGAGAAGATGTACTCGTCCTCTCATCGCGGAGGGGGGAGCCTTGCGTGGATGGCGCCCGAGTGCATGACTGGAGACGCTAGGTCATGCCCGAGTGACGTTTACAGCTTTGGGAATGTGACTTTTGCGGTGAATACTTTCTTTAACCTGGCTCCTGTGTGTCAAACCGTGTGCGCTGACGACCAAATGATCGGGTCTCTTCCACCATCAGGTCCTGACGGGCGAATTGCCGTATGATGGGCTAGCCGACTGCCGAATTACCCTCAAGGTTTGCGATGACACTCGCCCTGGGGGTCCTGTCGAAGATTGGAGCAAGTACCCTCAGCTCCGTGGACCAATCGGAGATCTCCTGAGAGCGTGTTGGTCGCGGTCACCAGAGGCAAGGCCATCTATCTCGACAGTCGCCGAACGCTTGACCACACTTCTCGCATCGAGCGAGTTGGAAGCCGATACCCAACTATCGTCATCAACGCCCCCATTATAACTCGTACCTCAGCTATCTATCACCTTTCTTGCGTATAACTCTTTTTTCGTTCCTCGCTACTACCGTTAAGTTGATCGGGACTTCACCTATGTTTCACCTTCGATGGCAATTTTGATCTTTGTCTATTGCGGTCATAACCCTATATAACACGCATCTGGAATGCCCTTTTCCCTGTCCATTCTACTTGGCATCGCTGTATCCGTACCCTTTGCACGCATGGAATTCTTGTGGCCAGCAACGACGATGGGTGGTGTGTAACAATGAGACACAGACTGTTGTTGAGCGTGTTTACAAGGACAATTTGATGGCCCATCGGAACGTTGTGGAAGAGCTTGTTTTCTGCGCGACCCTACCTTACAACTTCATATCTACAACCGCACCGCGTCAAAAAAGGCCTAAACCGCCAGCTTTCATGCAATATAATCATTGACATCAGATCCATGGCCAGGAAGAGATAATTGCACGTTCGCCCAGGAAGAAAGTATAGAAGAGCCACTATTTTGCTACCGTAATAAGTTGGTAGGATGTCTTGTTCGTCAGCTCTCTTCTGCCAAGGTGGTTGAATGGAAAGCAAGTCCCATATTGCAACCGAGAGTTAAACATTCACGTGCACGTGCAGCTTGATCTCCCAGCAGTTTGTATGAAAGGGTCAGAACTCTGGTAGGTCGGCTATCGTTGCATGCACACACACTGCAGGGGATCCTCGAAAGGTCGGCATCCCATCTGCCGACATGCATTCCAACGGCAAGTCGCGTGGTGTTTGTTCGCAGTGCACTCATAGATTTCAAACTCCGACGCATGATCGGGGCATGCCCTCGTTCACAGCACCTGCCACACCCCACACTCATCTACATTCGAACAGAATTCGCCCTAGACAAGGACAGACCATCATAATGACTCCTTTGCACTCTTACATGTGGGATGGGGCCTATCCTTCAATAACTCCATAAAATTGTCTCTCCGGTCTACAACCAGTTCAAATCCCAACTACCGCCTCTTACCGCAATCCCTCAATTTCTAAGGCCGCTCGCGTGCTAAATACAAAGAGAAACCTCTCCCCCTCTCTCTACGCATAGCTCTTTCTTTCTCACCTGTTTGTCGGTCAATCCGTCAACCCACCAAACAAGATGCGAGCTTCAATCTTTGGGAACCTCCGTTCAGGTACTAACTCGGCGGCCCACAACGACTTCAAACCTCACCAGCAACCGCCAACAACAAGGTGTTGGGACCAGCTCCTATCACCGCCCCACGTTCGCTCACTCGCCTCACTCCATTCGACCGCAAAGCCTTACCAGCACCCGCAAGCCCAGTCCCGTCATTATCCGCCATGGCTTTGCCTCCGCTCGCTGCAACAGGAGTATCGTGATTTAGATTCGTTGGGGCTGAGTTTGGGTGAACCCGTGAACAAGGCGTCGATCCTTCCAGCCGCGACTCATCCAACCGGCGGAGCGGCAGGGATTACAGGACCCGCCGCGGTTGGAGGTGTGCGAAAGTGGGCGCCCACGGAGGCGGCGGTGGCAGTTTCGAAGGTTCAAATGCCGTGTTAAAAGGGAAGCGCCCCTTGCTGGTAGAGAGGGGACGGGCGCTAGGTGCGCTCATCACTAGGTCCGCTTCCTGGTGTAGACATATGGCATTTGGATCCCTCGTACGCGCATACTAGTACTGTATCTTCATTTATTTTAGATTGTAGAAACCTTAAGAAACAAGTAGAATTGCATATGGTGACGTGTGGACGAGGGTGCGGCTACGGTGTTCCAAGGTTAAATGCAGCTTGGCAGACGGCCCTCGTCTCTATACATAGGGAAAGGGGATGCTCTGGAGCGTCGTCCGAGACCAGCTCTTGTGCTGTTGAACCACCGATTTGCAGAACTCGAACCCAGAGAAACCGATGACGACGGCTAGGAATCGGCACAAGCTTAAATCCTTCCTAGCCGTTTACTTTGGCTCACTCGATTCGAGAAGGGTCGTTAATCGTTGGACAATGACTGAGGTGGAAGGCCTAGCGTTCGGAGACCACGACCAACAGTCCTTTAAAAGATCCTTGATTGGTTCCTGTAGCTCAGGGAACTTGCTCCAGTCTTCTACGGGGTCCTTCGGTTCGTTGCTGTTGCAGACTTTGAGCGTAATTTGACCATCGGTCAGCCCAGCATGCGGCAACTCTCCCGTCGTGACCTGTAAAATGAAGAGAACCGACGTGTCGTTTGTCAGCACGGTGGAAAAGGGCATGCGAGAGAAATGTAGATTGAGCGGAAAGTTATTCACCGTAAACCCTAAGCTACCAAAGCTGTAAACGTCGCTTTGGCAAGACCTCGAACCTTCGATCATTTGTTCGGGGGACATCCACGGCAAGCTTCCTCCTACGCGATGGGAGGAAGTGTACATTCTCTCCTCGCCCAGGATTGTTGACAGACCGAAGTCGGCCAAGAGGGGTTCTCCCGAGTCCGACATTAAAATATTTTCCTGTGGAGTACTCTCGATAAGCCGCCTTCGAAACTCACTAGACAGCAGACACTTACGGGTTTGAGGTCCCCGTGAGCCACGGGCGGGTTACGAGAGTGCAAGCACTCGAGCCCTTTTGCTATACCAAGGAGCTGGATCGAGGGAAGTCCACCGTCAGTCGACACATATCAGAGAGTGTCAAACGTAACAGCGCTTTAACGCACGACTTGTATCCTCAGAGTATAAGATAGTTTATTCAAGTGGCGATATAGATTCCCTTGCCTGTACCAAGGGGAGATGAATGAAAGGGTTGGCGTCCAGGTCCAACCAATGAGAGGAACGATGTTTGGGTGCTTGGGCAGGGTAAGCCAGGTTATGACCTCCTGCATAAACCTCTAAAAAGCGAACTTGGTAAGCAAATCGATTCAAACAGTCGCGCAACTCCCGACAGACGAACCCGTAGCTTGCGCTCATTCGCGTCCGCCTCATTTCGGCTGCTTAACCATACAGATCGAAGGACCTTTACAGCGACCTAGTGGACATGGTTAGTTTCTAAACGAGTATCGTTAGGGATGTTACTGTTATGTAGAGGCTTACCTCGGTAGGAAGTGCTTCCGATGGTGTGAAGAATCGGACGTTGCATTGCCAGACGTTGCTATAGCCGCCTGTACAAACAGGGCGTCCTTTCGGCTCCTCGATGCAACCCAGTAAACAAGGGTCCGAAGCGATGAAATTCGTTTCATATACCGCGCTGGCGTCGGATATACGAGAGACCGATGTTTGCGCTTGCGACCGAGTTGATTGTCTCTGCGGGAGGGGGTTGGACATTTCCTCTGCCAGGCCTGACATCATGATGCTAACGGTAAAGGACCTATTGCCCCCGAGTTCAAAGTTCCATGGTTCCGAATAGGCGGAGGCGAGGACGGGAGCAGTCCTGAGCCATTGGGAAACCCCTGAAAACGGTGAGACTAGGACATTAGCGTCTTGAAGGCTGATCCTCCCCCCTCCTCTTGCTCGATCATTTGTACTCACGAACTGGACGGAGAGAGATAGAAGTGGGAACGACTATTTCCTGGTTCGGCGACGGAGATGCGGAGTTGAGATGGGAGCGAAAGCGCCAAGTCAGGACAGCATGAGCATGTTCCAATGCCCAGGTACCGTCCGTGAGAGGTGTGAGATCAAGTGTAGGCTGCTGAAAAGGATGAAAACAAAGTAGGTCAACGTTGAGCTTCAAGATAACGGCGGCGGTGCTCCTAAAAGGCTGGGATTCCGGTGAAAGCAAGGCCCAGGGAAACCAAGCTCAGGCGAAGAACGAATTACTCACGGTTGGAGATTTCGCTCCACCCCAGGGGCGAACCGAGATAGCCTGTTCTGATTGGTCTTCTCCGAGGCTCATCGCCGTCGCGGTTTCGTTGACAAGATCTGGGATCTCTTCGTCAACGCGAAGTGTTTGAGGAAGACCTGGTAAAGGTTTGCGCGATACTGCGTTGGTCTCTAGGTCAAGGCAGCGGACATTGTTCGACTAGATTAGAGAGTGCTGATGTCAGTCAGCGGCGACGGCTCGAGGTGTGTGACAGGTGCGTTGAAAGGTGACACGTACAGGCTCTCCAAGGTCTGCGCGTGCGTCTCTTTCAGGCTCGTATCGTAGCGGCGGCAGAGGGGTTGAAGTCGCGGTTGCCGTTACGATGACGCGGAGGATTTGTTGGGCGCTGGCAAGTAGCGTTTGCAGCGACATTAGGAACCAGAGTTGGAAGACGGATTGGTAGGAGGAGGGCTGCATACGAAAAGAGAGAACCTGTCTGCGAGAACAGGAGGGATCAAAAGGCAGTCGCTGGGAGAGACTACCTTGAGTGCTACAAGAACTTATATTTCCTCCTCCCCTCTGCGCGAGCCCTCCGAGCCGTTCCTTCGGGTTGGGGGGATGGGGGAACATTCCGTTGCGCAGAATGTCCTGACACATGTAAACACCCAAGCATCATGAGAATAGCCGCTTGCCCGTTTTCGGAACAGGGTGCGGGACACCTCATCAAACCCTGATGACTCTTCGACTCTCTGGGTTAGCTCCTCATTCAAGGCCGGGTTCACTCCCCATCCAAGGCATGATCTCAAAGGAAACGGGAGCCTCATGAGAAAACCGTTTGCCCGTTTTCGGAACAGGGTGCAGAGCACCTCACCAAATTACGACTCTTCGACTTTCTAGGCTCACTCCCCATCCAAGGCCTGATCTCAGAGGAAACGGGAGCCTCAGAGAAAGCCGCTTGCCCGGTTTCGGAATAGGGTGCGTCGCGTGGGCGAGAAATGCGAACGGACTCGGATGCAATGACTAGGAAATAGGTGTGAGCAGCTGAGGCGTGGACCAGACCACCCTGGTAGCTCAAATCTTAACCTCGCGAAGCGATTTACCTTCTGTAACGGGAGTCCGTGAGCTCATTTTAGCTCAGTCTCTGTGCCAACTGGAGCGGGTAAACCGATTCACAGACCGAGATTGTATCTCACATTTTGCCTTCGATTCCAAAATGCATTGCATTCGGCGGCTCAAAAAAAGAACGAGCTCGTATCTCATTTAGTTGAGCCTCTTTGCCAAATGCAGCAGCTAAACCAATTCAAAGAATGAGATCGTAATTCCCGTTTACCATTATTACCGAAATGCACAGTACTTCCAGCAGCCCGAAAGAAGTATCGCGAGCTGCATCTCAGGTAGTTAAGCCTCTAGGCCAAATACGGTAGTGGAGTAGTGTGTCCTTCCCCTTATCCCTGCCTGACCTACCCGCCTCGTGGTTTGCACATAACTTAATTTTGTCTGCGCGCACTCACCCCTTCCCCCCCAATCTGCGTCATGACCACAGCATCCCGATCCAAATCGACCAACTTCCTGGCATTAGCACCCAAAAGAGGAGTACGTAGTGCGTCCTTCCCCTGATCCCTGGCTGCCCTCGGAATCCGGCGTCACTTCCCGCCTCGTGATTATAGCGCAGTTTCACTTTGTTCGCGCGCACTTCCCCCCCCCCCAATCAAATCGACCAACTTCCTGGCATTAGCACCCAGAAGTGGAGTAGTGGGTCCTTCCCCTGATCCCTGGCTGCCCTCGGAATCCGGCGTCACTTCCCGCCTCGTGATTAGCACACAGTTTCACTTTGTTCGCGCGCACTTCACCCCTCCCCCCCAAAATCTGCATCATTATTAAATAATTCAGAAACAGTTCCCCCCGTCGCTCCTCCGCCCCCTTTACGTAACCATAGGGGAGCATACCCCAGAGCGATAATCCGAGGACCGATGACTACGCGGTTCACTCCGACGCCAAACGGGAAACAAGAAGGTCGAATATTTCCGGTGGAGAGGGTGCATGCAACGAGTAGATTGCCAGAATAGTCGACAGCAGAAACAGGCTCACGCGGTGAATGATTGGTGTGTGGCTGCTGGGACCGGAGGGAGCAGTGCAGAGACCATCCGGTGTCTTTCATTCCAGAAACTCTCAATTCTGCACTTTGGAGGATCCTGATGCGGTAGGGGCGAGCTTTCAGTGTTCTCATCGCAAATGTCCCTGGTATTGATTTAGGTCCACAGATTAGAACCGACACGGCTGACGTCAATTTCTGCAACGGTGCAACAGCGAAATTTATCGCGGATTGGTTCTTGCATCGCGCAATCTTGCGTTGGGTCCAACCCACTCATCGTGCTCATCACCAACCTCGCCCAACAAGTTACCCAACTCTTGCTCGCTCCTGTATTCGCTCTAACCAGCTCACTGGTCCTCAATTTGAATCAAGTTCATGCTTTAGCGTACACGGATTTCGCGCCGGGGTTGTTGGATGTTTTCGATGCAGGTCGCTTGGGACGAATTCCTAGGATACTCAAGAATACTTGGAGAACGCTGTTTCAAAGTCATTAAGACCTTTAATTCTGCTATCAAGACTGAAGAGCCGGTTGTTATTGCCGATTTGGAGGAGGGCCGTCCGTTCGCGTCGCCACAACCGCCGTCGGCACCACTCCTATCCCTCTGTACTCTCCTTTGGCAAAAATCTCACCTTGATCGCCTCTTTACTGGCTCAGGTCACTCTCGCTGGCAATCCGCGTCACTCAATGCACGTCTAGTTCGCCATAATTGAAATTCAGGGCTGGCCTCGTGGCTTTATCTAATCGTCCACTTCCTCGAAGCTCTTTGATTGCAGAGTTGACTGATACAACTGGGGAGCTATCACAGAATTTGTTGTTGGAAGGGACAAGTAGCGGAGGAAGGTTGAGGGCGACAGCGCGCTGCCCATTTCATCGGACAAGTCGACCAAGGCGATCGTACCGCTCCGGAGAAACACCAGAAACTTCCTTCATATTTCACCTCTCCATATACTTCACAAATGGCGCCCGTCGGTGCGAAGGAGTACCTTCCTAGGTCTGAGGAACCTAAACCATCAAAGTTGAGCTTGTCGCTTTCCATTGCACTAATGATCCCCTTCGTTGGAACTTTCTCTTTCTTCCTTTCGTCTGGCTCTCGTCGTTGAAGTACTTTTTATATGTTACACCTACTACGATATCGCTTTAATTTTCTTACTTTGGTATGTTTGTCCATATAAATAAATTTACCGCGATCAAACCAAAAAAAATCAAATATCGCACAATACTATTTTTATTAACTACATGGCGACAGCAATTAATGCACTGGAGCTGGATACCGTGACATTACCCAGTAAGAGAATGCTGCTGCAAAACTCGGAAAGTAAAGATGTAAGGGCGGCGTACCAAACGCGCCTTATATATGTAGCGGATGTGCAAAATGACCCGCAGGAGTGTCGTCTGAAACGGGGCGACCATGTTTAAGTTCAACTGCAGCGGGAACTGCGGTGCTGTCAAAGCGCTCACTGCGTGGCCCTAACAAAAATGATGCCAAGGCCTATGACCGGGGCCGAACTGATATCTCTCCTTGACGTTCAGCGCAGAGTACGATCCTCCAACTCCTGTGATTCGAGGAGGGCGGTTAGCCGTTGGACGATAGCTGACACGGGACGCCTAGCAATCGGCGACCGCGACCAGCAGTCTTCAGCAGATCCATAATTGGTTCTGAGAGCTGAGGGTATATGCTCCAGTCTTCTACAAGGTCCTTGAGCGTAATTTGACCATCGGTCAGCCCAGCATGCGGCAATTCTCCCGTCACGACCTGGAGGAAAGAAGCAAAATCGACGAGTCAGTTACTAGCGTGTTGAAAAGGGTATATCACGGGGAGGAAGATTCGAGGAAAGTTACTCACGGTAAATGCCAAACTGCCGAAGCTGTAAACGTCGCTCTGGCAAGACCTTGACCCTTCGATCATTTGCTCGGGGGACATCCACTGAACGCTTCCTCCTACGCGATGGGAGGAAGTGTACATCCTCTCCTCGCCCACGATTGTTGACAGACCGAAGTCAGCCAAGAGAGGCTCTCCCCAGTCGGACATTAAAATATTCTCCTGTGGAGCATTCTCGAGTAAGTCCCCTCCAGAACCCAATGGGCAGCAACCACTTACGGGTTTGAGGTCGCCATGAACCACTGGTGGGCTACGAGAGTGCAAGCACTCGAGCCCTCTCGCTATACCAAGAAGCTAGGGCAGAGAAAAGATCGGCTGTCAGCGGACGTATATCAAGGAGTGTCAGATGTAACGGCGCTTTAACGCACGACTTGTATCCGCCGGGTGTGAGAGAGTTCCTTCAAGTGGCGATATAGATTCCCTTGCCTGTACCAAGGGGAAATGAACGAAAGGGTTGGCGTCAAGGTCCAACCAATGAGAGGAACGATGTTTGGGTGTTTGGGTAGGCTAAGCCAGGTTATGACTTCCTGCTTAAACCTCTGAAAGTTAACTTGGTAAGCAAATCGATTCAAACAGTCGTGCGACCCTGGACAGACGGACCCGTAACTTGCGCTCATTCGCGTCGGCTTCATTTCGGCCGCTCAACCAGGCAGCTCGGAGGATCTTTACAGCGACCTAGTGTAAATGGTTAGGCTTTTATTACGACTATCGTTTGGGACGTTACTGTTGTGTAGAGGCTTACCTCGGTGGGAAGTGCTTCCGAAGGTGCGAAGAATCGGACGTTGCATTGCCAGACGTCGCTATAACCGCCTGTACAAAGAGGGCGTCCTTTCGGCTCGTCAATGCAACCAAGCAAAGAAGGGTCCGCAGCGATGAAATACGTCTCATATAGCGTGCTGGCGTCAGATGTACGAGAGACCGGTGTTTGCGCTTGCGACCGAGTTGATGGTCTCTGCGGGAGGGGGTTGGACATTTCCTCTACTAGGTCTGACGTCACGATGCTGGCGGTGAAGAACCTATTGCCCTCGAGTTCAAAGTTCCATGGTTCCGTATAGGCGTAGGCGAGAACGGGAGCAGTCTTGAGCCGTTGGGAAACCCCTGGAAACAGTGGGACCAAACATTAACGCCTTTCAAGATTGATTTCCTCCCTCAATTATTTCTACTCACAGGCTACTAGAAGGTGAGCGACGGAATTAGGGATGACGATTTCGTTATTCGGCGGCGGAAGTGTGGAATGGAGGTGGAAGTGAGTGAGCCAAGCCAGGACGGCACGAGCATGTTGCAACGTTGAGGTGCCGTCCTTGAGAGGGCAGGATCAAGTGTGGAATGCTGAAGCGGGCGAAACGAAAGCAGGTCAATGTTAAGCTCCAACCTTGCTCCCAGAGAGGACTGGGGTTCCTTTCGTCGTCGTCCCGAAGGCCTCGACAAAGATCGAATTACTCACGGTTGGAACATTAGCACTGCGCTCAAGCGAAATAGCCTCGTCAAGTTGATCCTCTCCCGGTTGTGGTAGCACTCATGGTAGGCCTAAAGTCGAGGCCGTCGAGGAGAAGTCAAATCATGCTAGTCGAAGGGTGTGACGGGTCTTTAAAAGGGGATACGTACGGGCTCGATGGGCTCATCTGTTTCGGGCTCGTGTTGTACCGGTGGTGTGGTTGTTGTGGCGAGTTGGAGGAATTGTTGGATGCTGGCGAGCAATGTTTGGAGGAATGGCAAGAGCCAGAGTTGAAAGAGGTATTGGTAGGAGGAGAGCCGCATGATACAAGGCGGATAGGTGAGGACGATACGGAAGGGGGGAGAGGAACAAAGCTGGTGCGATGGATGGTGATGGTCCCATCGAACGGCCTCCTAAATAGATTCTTTTTTTACTTTTTCGCATGTTGGCGTGTAATGATTCGGACATGTATCTTGGTTCCTGGGTGTCTTGGAGAGACCCTGAACCAAGCCCGAGGACCTCGAGGCGTTAGCGCGTGGAGAAACTTGTCCTGCCCGATATATCTTTGGGTGTTTTGAAGGGACGCCTCTGCAGAGGAGGAAAATCAGATCGATGCGGTTGTGCGCGCACCATGCCCAAAGTACCCCAATTACTAGAGAGAGACGAAAGAAAGCAAAGAAAGAACGAGAAAAAAACAGAAAAACGAGGGATATTTCCACCTCTGTTATCTTCTCGGAACCAAGTTTCCGGGAACTGCTCTGAAGCTTAACGGACCAGTTTCTCCACGCGCTAACGCTTTGGTCAGGGTCTCTTTAAACACCGAAAGATATATCGGGAAGGACCAGCCTTGGTCCGGGTCCCTCCAAAGCACCCAAAGATCTATCGGGACGGACCAGTTTCTCCATGCGCTGATACCTCGAGGTCCTGAGGCTTGGGTCAGGGTCTCTCCAAACACCTAAAGACATATCGGGGCGGACCAGTTTTTCCACGCGTTAATGCCTGTTCGTACATATGCATACATAAAGATTTACCGCAATCATTTCAATCTAAACACCGCGTTTTCAGCTTCTCTACAAATCATGATGGAAAGAAAATGTCTCCAACAGTGTCTATGCGGTAACGGGAGCGAGGGCGAATGCTCACGGTGTGCCCATGGAAGTTCCCCAGACTCCACTTGCACCCACTTGGGGGGGGGGGGGAACATGACACCCTTGAGGTTGCTCGACTGAGGTCATTCCCGAGGAGGATCTAATGTCAATAGGGGTTTCAGTTATAACGCCTGGGCCCGCAGATCTGCGTAATGATTGCCGAAACTTCAGCAGCGCAGAACCTCCAAACATGAGGCAGGGGCGGAAAGCCCTCATATGATTCATGAAGTCCCGCACAGGGAAAAAAGCTTATTGGTTGAATCGCCTATGGATTGGCAAAAGGTCGGGCGCTCTTTCATCTATAGGGCGCCTCGAGGTGTCCTTTGCAACTGCGGGCTGCAAAGGACCTGACCGGTTGCAAAAGACACCATGTCAGGCTCAGTCCACTCATAGATTTCAAACTCCGACGCAAAGCCAGCCCCCCACACTCATTCGACATCGAACAGCCCTCGCCCTGACCAAGGACAGACTGCCATAAGGATTCGTTTTCAATTTTACATGGGATAAAGTCCTTCAAACAACACCCTAGTTCAAATCCCAACTCCCACCCCTTACCAACTCGGTGGCCTACAACGACGTCAAACCTCACCAGCAACCGCCAACAACAACCTGCTAGGACCAGCTCCTGTCACCGCCCTACGTTCGCTCACTCGCCTCACTCCATTCGGCCGCAAGCATCGAACGTGTTGCAGGACTCGTTCTTGCGCCGCACGATCCTCGATTGCTCCAGCGCTCGTTGACTGTCCTGTTCATCAACCTCACGCAACAAGTCCCCCAACTCTTACTCGCTCCCGAATTCACCCCGAGCGTTATACTCGTCCTCAACGCCACTCCGGTGCACGCTTTAGCATATACGCGCACTCCGCGTCGGAGCTGCTGGAAGCCTTCGACGCGCTCGGCTTGGGCCGAATCTCCACGGGCAGTGGGCAATCGTCGAACGATGGGCTCAAGCCGCTAAAGGGATGCCCGGAGAACGTCGTTTCCAAAGTCGTTGGGCCGTTCGTTTCGGTGATCACGACCGAAGTGTCCGCCGTTATGGCTGAATTTGGAGAAGGAGCCCCCACTGGTCGCCGCCACCGCCACATCCACGCCTTTGCGCTCTGCGGGCCAGCAATTCCATAGGGCCCTCGGTAGGTCGCTCCGTTGCTCGCTCGGGTCACGTTTACGGAAGAAGCGAGCCAGTCGACGTACGTCCAGTCGATGTTAGCGACGTTGAAATCGGCGTCATGTGGGGGTAGCCTCGTGGCCTTGTCGAATCGCCCGCTTCCTTGATGCTCCTCAGCGGAGGAGTTGGCTACCCCACCACGTGAGACCTCGCCCGATCTGCCATTGAGAAGGATCATGAGCAAAGGCAGGAGGACCCAGCCTAGCGACAGCTTTCCGTCCACTTCCTCGTCCGCGAGTCGGCCAGCACGGATTATGCAGCTCAGGAGAGACGCCAGCAGCAACTCCCTTCGTACATCACCCCTCCGGACCCGCCTCAGATGGCACTTGCGGGCGGGAAGGAGAAGTCTTTCCTTCAAGGCCAAGGAACCTCAACCGACCAAGTTGAGCCTGTCGCTTTCAGCTGCGGTCAACGGCGTAGCCCATTGGACATCTTCTTCCCCCATCATAGGCCCAGCGACGTCCCAAGCTCGCTCTCCGCGACATATTACCCTGCCTTCAACCAAGTAGCTGTCCGTCATGAAGTTCCCTTCACTGAAACCCCCTTCATCTGCACGCGGGTCTTCACCACCCACGGTCAAAGTCGCAGCTCCAACTCCATCCTCGCCTCGTCGACCTCAACTTCCCGGAGCAGGAGCATTCGATCCGTTCGCAGCAGTGTACAAGCGGTTCGTCCTCGCGTTGCACGCCCTCGCACGGGATGCCAAGTCCGTCCAATTGAGCGTCAAGCGGCTAGTCTTGCCTGGTGAAGGTGGACTCGCTCGGGATGCCGTGGACCAGGCGTCGAAGGAGTCGGCCGGGTTCGTCGGTTTCGCGGATTACCTCGCGGCTCCTGATATGGGTAGCTCCGTCCTCCTACTGGGCACCTCGAAGGACGGAGCGGATCTAGAGAAAAGACGAGGGAAGCGCCGATGCTCCTCGTCTTGCCTGTCCTATTGCGAGTCGCTCTCCTCTCCGCCAAATTCGACTCTCCAAACACCGCACCTCTTACCACTCCCGCGCCCAAAGTCCCGGACACCATCTCAACCTGGGTCGGTTTGCCCGGAGACGGGTACTGGAGGAGCTGCTTGGGCGGGTTCGGTAAGGCCGACGACGAGTACGCTGCGATCGTAGGCAAAGCGGTGTTGAAGAACAAGCGGATCGGCGTACTATCTTCGATGAAGGAGTAGTTGGGGAGGAGCGTGAGGGAGGAAGAGAAGGATAGCAGCAACGGCGATGAGGATGAGGAAGGTGGTAGGATTCAGGCTTGACTGCATGGTCCTACGAGTTGGATGGCTCAAGCTTCAACGCTTCCGACGAAGATCGTAAACAGACAAGCCCAAGGTGGCTCGAGTAGACCGCTCGACGGACTTAGGTTTTATTTCTGTAGGTTGTTCCTTGTTGTCTCTTTTTGCTCTTCCTTTGCTTCGTGTCGCCTCTCTCGGGTCATTGGGGTACTTTCGCATGGTGCACGCATAACTACATCGCTCTAATTTCATTCCCTGCGCTGTTCGTACATACATACAGGTTTACCGCAATTCAATCCACCCAATATCACATTTTACTTTTCTTTCAGTACACGAACGAATATCGATACATAAGGTCCGAATAGGGTGACATGGGGTGTACGAGGATATCGATACTCCTGTAACATTCGCAGATTCAGGAGGACGGCGTGCCAGACGCTGCGTATACTGTATCTGTTAGATGGACAAAATGAGACTTGGGATCATCGTCCGAAGCGAGAAAGTTATGCCTAGGTCCAGCGTAACTGCTAAATTGCCCATCTACAAAACATAAATCCAGTGACAATGACGGCGAGGGGGAGGAACGGGACCCAGTTGAAACTTTTCCGCTTTGTTCCCTCACAGCAAAGTGTATCGCTCTCCCGCTGGCGTGAATCGATAAAAGTAGTTGATCGTTCAAGGACGGCTGACATGGAAGGCCTTGCGTTCGGCGACCGCGACCAACAGTCCTTTAGGAGATCCTTAATTGGTCCTGGGAGCTGAGGATATTTGCTCCAGTCTTCGATTGGGTCTTTCGGGTTGCTGGGATTGCAAACCTTGAGCGTAATTTGGTTGTTGGTCAACCCCGCGTGCGGCAATTCTCCCGTCATAATCTGGCAAAAGAACGAACAGACGCATCGCTTGTCAGCGCACTGGAAAGGGCGTACGACAAGGAGGCAGATCGATGAAAGTTATTTACCGCAAACCCCAAGCTCCCAAAGCTATAGACGTCGCTCTTGCAAGACCTTGGCTCTCCTCGAATGCACTCTGGCGACATCCATGGCGTGCTTCCTCCTGTGCGGTGGGACGGTGTGTACATTGCCTCTTCGCCTAGGATTGTTGACAGACCGAAATCAGTCAACAGAGGTTCCCCTAAGTCAGAAAGTAGTACGTTCTCCTGGAAGATGTTCTTCATAAGTATCGAACAGAATTTAAGAGAATACAGCCACTTACGGGTTTGAGGTCTCCGTGAACCACGCGTGGGTTACGAGAGTGCAAACACTCGAGCCCTTTTGCTATACCAAGGAGCTAGATTGAGGGAAGCCTTCCGTCAGCCGACGCACTACCAAGGAATATCAAACTTAACAGCGATCCAACGCACAACCTGTATCCGCCGAGCATCCGAAAGGCTATTCAAGTGGCGATATAGATTTCCCTGTTTGTACCAAGGGGATATGAACGAAAGGTCTGGTGTCAAGGTCCAGCCAATGAGAGGAACGATGTTCGGGTGTTTTGGTAAGCCAAGCCAGGTTATGACCTCTTGCTTAAACCTCTAAAGTATTATCTTGGTAAGCAAACTGTTTCAAAACAGTCGTTGGACTCCAGGGGACCGACTGACCCGTAGCTTACGTACATTCGCTTCGGCGTCGTTTGGGTTGCTCAACCCAACAGATCGAAGGACCTTTACGGCCACCTAGTATAGGATAGTCAGCGTTTATAAGAGTGCCGTTTGGGACGTTACTGTTATAGAGGGCCCTACCTTGGCAGGTGGCGCTTCTGATGGTGTAGAAAATCGGATATTGCATTGCCAGAGGTCGCTATAACCTCCCGCACAGAGAGGGCGTCCTTTCGGCTCCTCAATACAACCCAGGAAGGAAGGGTTTGCAGGGATGAAATAAGTCTCATATAATGCGCTGGCGTCGGGTATTCGGGAGACTGGGCTTGGCGGCTGGGGCTGAGTCGATGATCTCCGCCCAAGGGAGTCCGGCAGTTTTTCTGCAAGATCTGGCGTCATGCTGTCGGCGGTAAAGAACCTATCACCCTGGAGCTCAAAGTCCTGTCGATCGGTGTAGGTGGAGGCGAGAATGGGAGCAGTCCTGAGCCATTGCGAAACCCCTGGAAACAGTGGGACCGAAACATTAACATCTTTCAAGATTGATTTCTTCCCTTGATTATTTCTACTCACGAACTAGACGACGAGCGATGGATGTAGGAACAACGATTTCCGTATTCGGCTGCGGAGGTACGGAGGGCAGATAGAAGCGGACGAGCCAAGCCAGGACAGCATGAGAAGGTTGCAACGTCGGGGTGCCGTCCTTGAGAGGTGTGAGGTCAGCGTGGAGCTCCGAGGTAGCGGAGGCCGTGCTCCCAAAGTGCTGGGGTTCCTTTTCGTCGCTGTTGAGGGGGAAGGAAACCCAGCCCAGAGTCGGCCCCAGACAAAGATCGAATTACTCACGGTCCGAGCGCTAGTTGGGCCAAAGACGAAACGCGAAATAGCCAGGCTCCATGCCGGTAGCGGTCCGTTAACAAGAGCGAGAATTTCTTCGTAGAATACCCGAAAAGTATACACTAAAGGCTTTGGGAATCCGCTAGTCTTCATGTCGGGGTAGCGTTCATTATTATGCTATAGAAAGGGGTCAACCAACACCTCTCGAAGAGTGTAACGCGTCTATTGACAAGCGAGACGTACAGGCTTTTCAAAGTTGATGGGCCCATCTGGTTCCCCCTCGTATGGCAGCGGTGGCGGGGTTGAAGTCGTCGCTGCGGCAAGCTGGTGGAGTTGTTGAACGCTAGCTGGCAGTTTTCGTAGCAATGTCATGAGCCAGAGCTGGAGGAAGGATATGTAGGAGGAGAGCTGCATGGGTAAACGCGATCGGTAAGGGCAGGGGAAAGGGAGGAAGCAAGAAGGAGGAAGCAAAATACGAAGGAAAAATTACAGCTGGAGGGAACTGTTGGACTGGATGAGGTGGGCATTGGGAGGATGGTGGTTTTATCATATCTCGCCGAGGGTTATGTAAGTAACGAGGAACTACTGCATCGGGAACCATTTCATCTTTCGAAGTCCTTATCTTAGGAAAATCGCGAGGGGAAGGCTGAGGCATGATGCATTGTGCTAGGAGCCGGGAATACTTACAGCCGTTCCCTAAAAAGACGAGGGACCCTTTTCTTTCTTAACCTGCCGAAGGTGCCCTGTACTTCGCCCGTGGCCCACTTAGCGCTAGGCAGTGTAGATACCGTCGCGGGAGCATACATTATTACATATTGTAATGCATTCTCTTGAGTACTGTCGGTTTTTATTAGAAAAATGACCGGAGGTGCGTCGAACGAATCATATAACGAATGTCAGGAAAGTGCAAAATGGGTCTCTCGTTTTTTTAGGGAGTGGCTGTAGCCTCTCCGCGAGGCAGAATTCCAAAGGCAAAACAAACTGAGGTGGGATTTCAGTGTTCGAAGTCCTTATCCTGGGAAAGTCGCGAGGGGAAAGGCCCTGAGGAATGCATGCACAGCATTGATGTGGGCTTGTTAAGAACCACTGTATCGGGAAACCTTTACCTAACCTCGCTCATGAACCTTCCCACAACTCCGTTATCGTGCTCGTCTATGAAACCTCAGGGCTCTACACTAGGACGGACCGCTCAGAAAACATCGAGCTGCAGCTCGAGCAACCCTCTCACACTATCCCCCTTCTGACTCTCCATACACAGTAAATCATCTGTGTCGGAGAAACCGCTCTAAGTAAAGCTTCTAAAAACCAAGCTATTTATTTTTTAAACCCGCATCATCACGGATCCTAGTATAGCCTGTATGACATATGCACCGAGATGAGGATGGAGTGAGGCAAAGATCATGAGCACTTGTGTTCCACCGTGTAACATCGTTCTCGGTCATGCCGGAGCACGGTTTTCGTTTTGTTAAGTACGAGAGATCCCCTTTTATTTATTTATTAATTGTTTCAGCGTCTAACTACATGGGTGTCTTAGGAGAAAGCTACGCGTTTGAGCCGTTTCTCGTGTCGACCACACGGCAATTGCTTCGATCACTAGTCCTCCTTTACCTCTCCGCAACAAGGATTCGCCAAAACACCCGCCAGACTCAAGTAGTCCGGCCACCTCCTATCTCAGTGACTCGGGATCTGCCAGTAGAGGGATGATTGCTACGGGGCCTCAACGAAACCTCAGGCTTGGATCCTGCGAAGAATTGAAAAATTTAACTCTAGGGTCGTAGTGATCGTCACCGTCACGAGACTTCAAGATCCCCCAGGATTCCTCCGAGGCGCCCGTGGCCACGCTGCAACCTCAGAGGGACATTGCGCCTGCACCTGGGCAGAGATCAAACCCAGTTACGTGAGACGAGGAACATTCTTACCTTCCCACGTGATCCTGTCTTCGTCTCTTTATGATAATTTCAGATGGGCTATCTTCTTTTGGACCTTCTCTTTTTCGCAATAACAGTGGAAGCGTGAGCAGTTACTCCTGGATCACAAGGAGACCGCTTGACAAGCAGTGGAAGGACTCTGCTTCTTTGCAGTCATGATAGCGAAGAGGACGGACTCAAAAATCTTGCCCAATCGAGTCGACAAAAAGTACATTGCTAGGGAGAGGTCGCCGTTGAGTAATTCTAAAGGACCTCTGTTACTGATAAAAGGATAGGGACACGGACTATGACCCAAGTATACACATTTCTTGGCTTTATTGAGCTTTTCTATTATACTTGTGTGGATCCTATCCCTGTGCGAAGGCCAAATGGTACTATCCTCCGCAAGGTGGTGGGCACCCATGTTATTTTTTGCCCGCGACCAGAACAGCGCATAAACGGTCCGATTTCTTGTTCTCAACCAGCGACCAGGCGTTGAGGAAATAGGGGTTTCTTTGCTGGCAACGGCGTGCCCGTAACTCTCCGGACCACCCTTCGTCTCATACTTGGACAGCGACATACATGAGCGGATGTGACTATCCTCCTCCGTCAAATGTTGAGACACCTTTTGGACCAAGCCTGTTTATCTGATTGTCCAAAAAGTTGAACGGTATAAATTGTATATCCTTTTCGGTATATAGTGCCAGGGGTACGATTCCATATACCGCCCGCCTCAGTATCAGCCCGTATGGACGCAGGGATTTTGTTCGACGTCGGCACCACGTCTCACGGTTTAGTCTCACCGTGTTCGTGGCTCGGTGCTGGGTTACTTGCAATGCCGTCGTTCCGACGACAGAGGGTGGTTTGCTCGAAGGGTAATCTGTGAGCTACTTTGGTGCGTAAAGCAGAAGGAGCCACCGATCGGTGGCGCGAACGCCATGCCTTTCTGCTCTGCGGACCAGCGATCCGATAGGACCCTCGCTCGCGTCAAGTTCGTCGGTGAAGCGAGCCAGTTGACGCACGTTCAGTCGATGTTGGCGACCTTTGAAATCGGCGTCGTGTGAGGCAGCCTCGTGGCGCTGTCCAATCGCCCGCTTCCTCGGTGCTCCTCAGCGGACAAGTTGGCTATCCCGCCATGTGAACCGTCTCCTGATCTGGCATTGAGAAGGACGATGAGCGAAGGAAGGCCGAGGACCCAGCCTAGCGACAGCTCTCTATCGACTTCTTCGTCCGCGAGTCGGCCAAGACGGATTATGCAGCGCAGGAGAAATTCTGTACACTATCTGTCTCTTCAACTAAAACCCCTTACTTCCTTTCAGGCTGTAATGTTCTCACTTTGGGATTGTACCTAAAAATCACCTCGATGAAACGAAGATGTAAGACCATATTCTACATATCTTGCATTACTATAACAGCGGATATATTATTATTTCATATTGCGATGTCTGAGATAAGAGGGTGCTGCTGCAGTCTCCGAAGGTTAAAGGGGTGAGAGGACTGTGGGCCAGACGGGCCCCGCACATCAACACAGAAGATGGGCAAAATGCGACTTTCGAACATCATCAGAAGCTAGCTGTGATGATGTGAAGTCGCAGAACTGAAATCCAATGAAAACGATGGTAACGGCCAGGATTCGGAACAAGCGAATTCCCCGTCGGTCACATCGACTCGCTTGATTCGGGAAGGGACGTTAATCGCCGAACGACGACTGACATGGAAGGCCTCGCGTCCGGCGACCGCGACCAACAGTCCTTTAAAAGATCCTTGATCGGTTCCTGGAGCCGAGGATATATGCTCCAGTCCTCCACAGGATCCTTCAGGTCGTTGCTATTGCAAACTTTGAGTGTGATTTGACCATCGGTCAGCCCAGCATGCGGCGATTCTCCCGTCATGACCTGAAAACAAGGAGAAAAAGTCGAGCCGACACGTCGATTGTCAGCGAGCGAGTTGATAAGGGTACACGTTAGGGAGGCAGGATGAAGGAAAGCTATTCACCGTAAACACCAAGCTCCCAAAACTGTAAACGTCACTCTGGCAAGACCTCGAGCCTTCGATCATTTGCTCGGGTGACATCCACGGAACGCTTCCCCCGACGCGATGGGAAGACGTGTACATTCTCTCCTCGCCCAGGATTGTTGACAGACCAAAGTCGGCCAAGAGAGGTTCTCCCCAGTTGGACTTTCCTGAGAAGCATTCTCCGTAAGTTACCATCAGAACCCGAGAGGCAGCAACCACTTACGGGTTTGAGGTCCCCGTGAACCACGGGCGGGTTACGGGAGTGCAATCACTCGAGTCCTTTTGCTATACCAAGGATCTAAGGTACAGAAGAATCTGCTGTCAGCGGCGCTATATCAAGGAGCATCAGACACGTCAGGACTCTAACGCACAACTTGTATCCGCTGAGTATCAAAAAGGTTCTTCAAGTGACTGTATAAATTTCCTTGCTTGTACCAAGGGGATATGAACGAAAGATTCGGCGTCAAGGTCCAGCCAATCAGTGGAACGATATTCGGGTGATTTGGTAAGCCAAGCCAGGTTATGACCTCCTGCTTAAACCTCTACAACATTTGGTAAGCAGACTGATTCAAAACAGATGTTTAATGGTGGAGAAGGACGGACCCGTAACTTGCGCTCATTCACGTCGGCCTCATTTCGGTTGCTCAACCAGACAGATCGAAGGACCTTCACAGCAACCTAGTATAACAAAGTTAGGTTTTTATGTGACTACCATTTGGAAGGTTTTTGTAACGCAGAGGCTTACCTCGGCGGGAAGTGCTTCCGATGGCGTGAAGAATCGGACGTTGCATTGCCAGACGTCGCTATAACCGCCAGCACAAATAGGGCCTCCTTTCGGCTCTTCGACACAACCAAGAAAGGACGGGTTTGCAGGGATGAAATAGGTCTCGTATAACGCGCTAGCATCGGGTGTACGGGAGATTGGTTTGAGCGGCTGGGGCTGAGTCGATGGTCTTCGTGGAAGGAGTTTAGGGATTTCCTCTGCCAGGTCAGACGTCATTCGGTTGGTGGCAAAGGACTGATCATCTTTGAGGTAAAGATTCCATAGGTCGGTGTAGGGGTAGGTGAGAAGGGGAGCGGTCCTGAGCCATTGGGAAACCCCTTAAAGTAGTGACACCCAAACATTAGCGCCTCTGAAAGTCGATTCCTTCATCAGTTGATTTTACTCACGGACTAGGCGGCGAGCGATGGAAATAGGAACGAAGATTTCCTTGTTCAATGACGGAGGTGTGGAGTGGAGGCTGAAGTGAAAGAGCGAAACTAGGACCGCATAAGCATGTTGCGACGTTGGGGTGCCGTCCTCGAGAAGTGTGAGTATAGGCTGCTGGAACGGACGAAAACAAAGCAGGTCAACACTGTGCTCCTGAAGGGGTGGATTCATTTTGTCGTCCTCGGTAGATAGGTGTGGTCCGGTTCGAAATCCTTGTTGTACACCGCTGACAGCCAAGCCCTAAGGGCAGCGAATTACGGTCCCGACCAACCGGGGAGCCGCTACTACGCGGAGTAGCGAAGAGCGAGAGAGATATAAGCAGAAGTGGGTCCATGATGCCAGAGGCGGTGGTAGGTAGGTAGGTAGGTAGGTACATCCGTGTGACCTAGTTAAAGATCGGATGATTCTTTACCAGTGCTTCGCGCTCCGTCATCTTCCGACCCTCCGGGTCTTCCGATGCGTTCGCGACCAACCGCCTTCATCGAAGACGGCCGCGGGCACTGGAACGGGTTTCCCGTCCAATGTCGTCGTAATCCCAACCGACGACCTGGCGGTTATTTCCGCATCCTTCCAACATAACTAACCC